>SJXQ01002772.1:88385-123512 GCA_006408695.1 Aepyceros melampus
TGAGTA
This sequence comes from Aepyceros melampus, assembly GCA_006408695.1. Taxonomy (NCBI): domain Eukaryota; kingdom Metazoa; phylum Chordata; class Mammalia; order Artiodactyla; family Bovidae; genus Aepyceros; species Aepyceros melampus. The sequence goes on from SJXQ01002772.1 coordinate 88,392, forward strand.
ATACTCCATTGTGTATATGTACCACAGCTTTCTTATCCATTCATCTGCTGATGGACATCTAGGTTGCTTCCATGTCCTGGCTATTATAAACAGTGCCGCAATGAACATTGGGGTACACGTGTCTCTTTCAATTCTGGTTTCCTTGGTGTGGATGCCCAGCAGTGGGATCGCTGGATCATAAGGCAGTTCTATTTGCAATTTTTTGAGGAATCTCCACACTGTTCTCCATAGTGGCTGTACTAATTTGCATTCCCACCAACAGTGTAAGAGGGTTCCCTTTTCTCCACACCCTCTCCAGCATTTATTGCTTGTTGACTTTTCAAATTCTCTCCATTTTCAAGTGGATTTTAAATACTCTCTCTTTGAGGAAGTCTTCCTACTTCCATATGAAGGAAATATCTTGCTCTCCTCTGAACCTGCAATACATTTCATCTACTCTTTCCTAACGGTATTTAAGACATTCTATTGTACATGCGTCTTCTTCCCCAAGGAGCTATAAGCTCTTCTTGGTTAGAGAGCAGACTTGACTCACTGCTGTTTGCCTATAGTTCCTTGTCCACAGAAGCACTCAATAAATGTGTTAAATGAATGAATGAGGTAAAAGGAATATCTACATTCTCATTATAAGAACTGTGCTACTGTATACCACCTGCTTAAAAGTTTTCTTTCTCATTGATAATTATGATGGTCTCCAAAGAGTAAATGGATTACGAAAATTACAGAAATAGGAGGATTCCTAATAACTGGGGTGTGTTCCTGACCTTGGGTTTAGTTAGTATTCTAGAACTCAGAAGCATTTCTCATAGAAACAAAGTGATAAATGGTCACTGGATTCCTGGGATAGTCCTCACAAGGTTGATTAACCCACAGAGGTATTAGAAGATTACACCAGCAATAGCAACTCAATGCCATCAATATTATAAGGAGTCTTGAAAAAAGTCACTATCCTGTGTTTATGAAAATGCTCATTCTTCCATGCAAAATAGAAAACCATGAATTTTGTTTCATTCTTTTACTCAGAAAGCTGTAACCAAAAGCCAGTTTTCTTGTGTATTCAAATGATTAACTTTCATTGCTAGAATGAATGTGATCTGGTTAGAGACAATTTTTAACTGTCAATTATAAACTGTAAATTTAGAAAATGGAAGTCCTCTCTATAAATCCGTCTATACGTTTGAATTTTTAGAAATCAGAACTTATTTTCTTTTTTACTTACAGCTCTAAATTTCAGCTTTGTCTTCATTTCACATAATTTAAAATTGACGTGGCCCCTGATACTCTAGCTTCAGTTCCTTTACCACATCTCCTAACAAATACATAATGACCTGTTAACAAACTTTTAATTACATTCATTAGGGGAGTCAGTTATTTTAAATTAACTCTTGAGTGAGTAAATAATTCCTTTTTAATGGAAAAATGATTGCTTTTCCAATTGTCTGAATGGCAATTTTGGATTTCCACAAATTTATTTAAAGTAGGCAGCTTATAAACAAAAAGTTGTCTATGAAAAAAGACACATTTTCACTCTTCCTTTTTGCTCCCTCCAGCACTGAGCTAGATGTTCTTGGGGTCCAGCACTGAGCTAGATGTTCTTGGGGTCCCTGGTCCTTAAGAAGTTGACTGTTTATTTGGAAAGCAAAAATAATGTACCTGAAATAATTAGACTAATGCAAAGACACAAAAAAATTTAGTGTTAATTACAGGCGCTGATAGAGAAGTAGTACAGAAGAGATACAGGGCACGGGTCTTTGTTCTGTTTACAAGGGGATCAAACTTGTCCATCCTAAAGGAAGTCAACCCTGAATATTCATTGGAAGGACTGATGCTGAAGGTAAATTTCCAATATTTTGGTCACTTGATGTGAAGAGCTGACTCATTGGGAAGGACACTGATTCTGGGAAAGACTGAAGGGAAAAGGAGAAGAGGCGGCAGAAGAAGAGATGGTTAGATAGCATCACCGACTCAATAGACAGGAGTTTGAGCAAACTCCAGGAGATAGTGAAGGACAGGGAAGACTGGTGTGCTGCAGTCCATGGGGTTGCAAAGAGTTGGACATGACTTAGTGACTGAACAACAATGTATCCTAAGCACCTGGAGCTGATTATGAGCTCAAAAAAAACAACTCTGATACAGAAAGGAGAGACAAACAGAGGTTAGAATGGCTGCAGACAGTTTCATTGTGAAGACAGGACATTAGCAATACCTTAAAATATAGCTGTCTCTTAGTATCTGCTCTGCTTGATACCAAAATCCATGGGTACTCTTTATAAAATGCTGTACTATTCTATATAACCTGTGTGTACACCCTCCTGTAAACTTTGAATCATCTCTAGATTACTTATAAAATCTAATACAATGTAAATGCTATGTAAATAGTTAACAGCCCACAACAAATTCAAAGTCTGCTTTTTGGAACTTTCTGTAATTTGTTTTTTTAAGAATATTTCTGATCAGTGGTTGGTTGAATCCACAGATGTGGAACCCAGGTATATGGAGGGTTGACTGTATTTGATCTCTTGGTTCTCCCTTTCGCTCACTAACTTCATCCAAACTAGTAACAAGTTTTGTTATTCCTACCTCCAGCATGTACTGCAAATCTTTCTACATGTCACTGCCTCATTCTAGTCCAAGTCATCAACATCTATCTGGACTGCAACTAAGGGCTCTTAACAGATCTTTCTGAGACAACTTAGGTATGCCTGTACTTGGCTCTCCACGCAACAGCCAAACAAAGATTTAAAACTACAAATTGTGTCATGCTAGTGCATAATGGTTCCTCACTGCACTTTGAATAAAATGAACACCATACCATGGCCTGTAGTTACTGTACGCTTAAGCCCCGATTTATTTCTAACAGCAACCTGTACCACCTCTCTTTACCACCCCCTCCCCATCTCTAAACTTCCGTTCTCTTTCCCAAACACGGCAAACTCATTCTTATCTCCAGGCTTCTACCTCTTCTGTTCTCTCAGTGCGGAGCTCTCTTCTCCCAACTCAATTATGTCTCAGTGCAGCAGACACACAACTGAGGACTTCAGCAAGGCCTTCCCTCTGTCATGCTGTTGTTTTATTTACGCCACTCACGTATGCCTCTAAGATGATCTCATCCTGTTTGTGTCCTGGTTCAGTGTCTCCTTTCACTAGAATATAGTCTCCATGAGCGCAGCAGCTGTATTCTAGGTGCTCCATTCCCAGCTTCTAGAGCAGTGCCAGGCCTGTGGTAGGCATTCAATACATATCTTAAATGAATGAGCGGCTATATTTCTCTAGCCTTTTCAAGTATGATCACACTTTTCAAGAACCAAATGTTTGAAGAACTCCTCACATATTATTACTGCATTTTCCCCTTAGTATTCATTGATTATATGCAATACTATCATGAAGTCAGTAACATTTAAATAAAGGCACAGACGTTCTTCAGAGATACTGCAGGTTGAGCTCCAGGCTACCACAATAAAGCAAATTTCTCAATAAAGGGAGTCACATGATTTTTTTTGGCTCCCCAATGCATATACAAGTTATGTTTACACTATATTTAGTCTATTAAGGGTGAAAGTCTTATGTATAAAGAAGCAATGTATATACCTTAATTAAAAATACTTTATTCCTAAAAAATGCAAACCATCACCTGGGTCTTCAGTGAGTCATAGTGGTGACATCAAAGATCACTGATCACAGGTCATCATAATAAATCGTAATAATAATTTAAGAAGGTTGAAATATTGTGAGAAGTACCAAAATGTGGCACAGAGACACAAAGTAAGCAAATGTTATTGGGAAAATGGCATGGATAGATTTGCTTGACACAGGGTTGCCACAAACCTTCAATCTGTGAAAACAATATTATGTTTGAAGCACAATAAAGCCAAGTGCAATAAAACAAGGTCTGCCCGTATTTCATTATCACCGCAGGGCTAACGCACATTTGGCAAGAATATGTTGGATATGTGTGAGACATGGCATTTATTTAATCTACCAAATACTTGGTACACATTCCATTTATTGGTACACAAGGATCCTCAGTCCACAAATATTAGGGTACCCACTGATTGATACGGAGACTATGTAAGAGAGAAGAATGGTAGCCATCCTAGTTAAAGTGTCTTGCTTAAGGTAACAAAGCAGGTGAGCAGCATAGCTGGGACTCAGACTCTCTGAGTCTGGTTCCAGAGTTGGTATTTTAACCACTAAGCTATGCTGCCTTACTGATATAAAGAGGAGGTACCTTCTTTACACTAGTAGAAAATCTCTTGTACCATACATGCCAAGTCAGAAAAATAACATATTAGATGTCAGCTACTTCTAACTGTGCCCATTTCACTCCCAAACATTTAAAGTATAGTTTTTTTTTCTCATTACTGACAAATAAAATTCTGAAATGCTTAGCAGCAAGTGATTTCATGAAGCAATTCCATATCATGTAGAAAATCATAAGTAAAATCTAAATCAAATACCAAATCTCATTGTGCTTCTAGTATCACTGTGAAAACAGCATGATTTTCTAGGACATACTGTGAAGTCAGAGGTGATAAGACAGCCTATCTTAAAATGACTTGAAACCAAAATTGGATTTGCCAGTGTACTTTTCACCTTACCAAGAACGTTCTATTTTGACAGGTTAGAAATGAGGATATAGATCTCACCCTGATACATAAAGATTTCAAGTGTACAAATCTCAGTGATTTCTGCACAGTATAGGGTCAGCCTGTTTATGAAGAAAGTTCAACACCAGGTTACAGAACCAAGGCAGGATTCCAATAAGCCTCAGGTTGTTTTGGCATTCACATAAGGTCTTTCATTTATTCTGCCATCTATTCCCTCTGCTTTAAAGAGATTAATTAGCTATCTTGTGAAATGTGAATGAATCAAGGAGGAGTTGAGTCTACTGAGCATAGCACATGTTTTGCAACATGACCCTTATGTAATAAATCTCTTGGAAAGCAGCTCTTCTTTTCCAAATGGGGCCTGTCTTCACTTTTCTCATGTGAAACTTGGCAAGTGGGACATTTTGAGTCTGACAGGCCACTTCTCTGCTCTTGGGCTGACAACTCTTTTACAGGATGTCAGCTGAAACCTTTGCTGGGGCACGTAGGGGATCAGAACTTTTGAGTCACATCCAGTGAAGAGAATGCTCAGCTCTTCACAGGCCCCACCTTTGCAATAGCAGCTCAGCACTCCTGCAAGTCAGCCTAGCTCCAATGAGCCAGCACAGAAGCATGGGAGAGGGAAGAATTGGCTGTCAACATGGAGCTGTTTTAGGGAGTTCCCGTCTAACAAGTTCACCGAGGAAGACAAATCTCTGCATTTTTGTGATCTTCTCTTTCACAAGATTTAGGAGCTTGGGGAGAGATGGAAGGAATTTAGGGGCTTTATCATGGTGCTGGGCTTCCCTGATAGCTCAGTGGGTCAAGAATCCACGTGCAATGCACCGACACAGGAGACGCAGGTTCGATCTCTGGATTGGGAAGATCCCCTGGAGGACAGAATAGCAACCCACTCCAGTATTCTTGTCAGGAAAATCCCATGGACCATGGAGCCTGGCAGGCTGCAGTCCATGGAGTTGCAAAGAGTCAGACATGACTGAAGTAAATGAGAGCACACAGTAGCTTTAGAGTCAGACTCCAGGTCAGATTTTGCTTCTGCTACTTACTGGCAATGTGACTTTGGAGAACTGCATATTATCTGAACCTCAATTTTCTCATCAGAAATAATACCTATCTTTTTTACATTTGGAAAGGGAAGAACAACATAACACACATAAAATGCTTAGCACAATGTCTGTCATGGAGGATGCCTTCAATAAATGTTAGTCCTCTCTTGGCTCATCCTGGAAAGGGCTAGGTGTCTTTAGGTCCAATTTCAAAAATTCTTCCAATGTCCTTAGCACATTCCATTTTGTTCTTATTTTGGCTTTATGCCAGAGATTCTTAAATTAGGATCCATGGACCCGCCCCTCCAAAAATTATATGCAAATATTTGCAACCATGCTCCTTTTTAGGAGAATGGAATCAGAGCTAATCAATTCTTAAAAGCTTCTGTGATTCAAAGAAATTTAAAATATCTGCATATGTTCCTGAAAAGTTGCAGGCAAACTCAATGTCTTTTGTAAATCAAACGTTATTTTTAATGTACTAGAAGAGCCAGTGAATAAAGGAATGCTACAATGAATCACAAGTACTTGTTTCACAAACTATACAGTGAATCCAGGGTTTTGCAGATTTTACAAAAGATGCACATTTTCAATATCAGGTTATTTAAAATAGCTTATATCGCGATATTATATGCAGAGTAGATAGCATCTCTTAACAATTTACAATGTAGCCTGGAGGTCAAGTTCAGGAAAGAACTCCAAAAAGTCCCTTGTCTTAACTGGAAGAACCTTAGGTATCCTCTGCTCCAAAGACCTCATTTTATGTATGAAGAAATTGAGGTTCTGAGAGGTTACATGACTTGCCCAAGGTCATCTCAATAGTTATACACTGTAAGAAATAACAGCTGTAAAAATAATGACAGTGATTACGACGATGATGACAGCACTGTGATCTATTGAGCACTTACTTGATCTAAGCCTTTTAAAGACTTTAACCTCGTGTACTTTCACTACAATCCTAGAGGAAGATTTTATTACCTCTTCTCAGCAGATGAAGCGTTCTGCCCAGGGCTCCACACCAGGAACGGGACAACACAGGATTCAAACCAACACACAACTCAGAGCCTTGTTTTAGCTTGAAAGACTATGCTCTTAGGCACTAAACTGCTTCCCAGAATATACAACAGCGAGTCACGTGGTCTTGTATAGACAATTAAAAGGTTACATAGGAAATATATATCTATGACCTTTAAAGTATGTTTATATACTCGAACGGAGTTTTAAGAATACAGGATTAGACAGTCCTTGCCAACGCCACCCCCTCACAGATGTATACAGCAGCAGTATATGTACTGGAATAAATCCAGGTCATCTCCTGCTGAGGTCAGCCTCAGACACCACCTCTCTGGCCATGCTTCGCCCTAGTCTGTGGGGCAAGGAGATGAGCCCAGATGGCGCCTATGCTCTCCCACTGCCTCTTCTAGGCCACACGCTCGGCACCTGGGATTCCACATGTCCACGCTCTGGCCTTGCGGAGGCCACCCCAAAGGTGGCCTCTGGATGGCTGCTTTCAGGACATGTGGATTCACTTTCAGGAAATGTAGATGCAGCTTGGCCATGGGGACTGTGGCGTGAACACTCCGGAGCCACTTCGTGCTCCCATGTTCTGGTACAGAACTTTGACACGTCGGGAATTCTAAAATAATACCTGGTCTTCTCAGGTTTTTATGCATATACATTTGTGAAGGTAGGAGGACAGAATATACTTCATTTAGCAGCACAGTGGCTTGATGTTTAACTTTATAAGGACCTAGGTGGGCCTCAATCTGTATTCTTGTCTGAGGCCTCACGAATGGGAGGCCAGGGCCAGCTTGCCTGATTCCCTCCTTGCCACTGCTGCTCTCTCTCAGCTTTCCTGGTCCTTCTTTCCCCTTTGTGTGATTCCATACCTGCTTTCCTTCCTATTTTCCCTTGCCTGTCTCTACTGGTGATCTGGTATGACCTATCTGAACATCGTCTGGTATCCAATTATGGCATGAAAAAGGAGATTCTTCAATGAGGCTCTCATTTATATTTCCTCTGTCAAAGGTAATCATTTGTTTAAAATAGTCAGCCATCATAAAAGTTCCCAGGACAACTCAGTAAATGACAATGTGTCTGAATTTCTTTAATTATATTTGATTTGGCGTTGTCTCAAATATTACGGCAAGGATTTAGATTTAGTCAATATTTCAAGGTTTTGCCCTCAAACATTGATGTTAACCCAGTAAGTGTTGATCCTTTATAGACAAAGAAAATGAGATAGCGACTAATTCATATTCTTTCCTAATATATCTTCTCAGACTTTACACAAGCAACTTATAGCATATCTATACCAGAAGTTAATAATTATTACTATATTTGAGTTAAAGTCTTTTCTCAATCTTCAAGTTTTTACATGGGCTATCAATACCAGAAGTAAAAATTTTAAGCAATAGCACTCAGATAAAAAATATGATTTTTCTTTTTTATTTTTGCAAGGATAAATGTCAAATTGATATGCCAACCTTTGTAAAGGTAGCAGCTACCAGGAAAAATATAAACAAAAACAACCAACCTCTAAAGGATGGGTTCAGTTCTTAAAAAAAAAAAAAAAAAAAAACTTAAAAGTAAATTATATCCGTTTTCTCAGTACTAATGGATATTACTCTTCATTACTCATTAGCTATATTATATGCCATATAGCTGGGTCTTTTTTAAAAATCCAAAATTTAGGTTTAAAGCCAAATTTAAGAAAGCTAATTTTGAACTTTTTAACAACTGTGCTGTGTGAATATTTGAAGTTACAAAATAGAACTCAATACTATGTAAGGAAAAAAAGAAAAGCAAATGAGAAAGCTTTCAAGGGCTCCATCAATATTTTAAATAAGCTTGGAGGAAAACCAAGTTGTGTCAGCAGTACCAAGGTCACTCAGAGCTAATGTCTATATGACTTTGAATAAAATATTTAATTTCTTTATGTTTCAGTTTCTTCAGACAGAAAAGAAACAGTCGAAACAAATTTACCAAATGCCATAGAAAAGAAAGTTTATAATGAAATCTAACATTCTTGATATAAAGTATAGCATTGTTATCTGGTCCATCTTACCTACTTTTTACTCATATCTGTGTCCTTATAAACCAAAAGGAATGATTTTTAAAATCACTTCTTTAATGATCTTTAAGATTGATAACAAAGCCTTTCCCCAAGATAAATGTGCAAATTTGTGGTTTAGTTGCTCAGTCGTGTCTGACTCTTCTGTGACCTCAAGGACTGAGCCCGCCAGGCTCCTCTGTCCATGGGATTCTCCCTTCAATACTGAAGTGGTCCCATTTTCTTCTCCCAGGGATCTTCCTGACCCAGGGATTGAACCTGCCTCTTCTGCACCGGCAGGCAGACTCTTTACCACTGTACCACCAGGAAAGCCCCAAATGCACAAAACACAAATTGATAAAATGAAGGTCCTTTATAGAAATACCACCCTTGCCTAGATTAAGGGGTTTGAATCTTACATATAAACTGTATTAGGAAGTGGATGGAACATAGCTACACCACAATCTACCCAGGGACAAACCACTGCACCTTTTTGTGGATAAAATACAGACCAAAACTGATATAAATTGGACACGCAGCATTGTCCTTGTTCAGAATGCAGTACAATAAAAATGAACTTCTCTGTTTATCCTTCTCAAAATTATTAGGAGTTCTCTTAGTGCAAACAACAAAGCAGAAAGTTCATAGAAGCAGAATCTAAACTATTTCTATTTGTCTCTGAGCAAAGTATTTATCTGTTTCATCCTGCACAAGGAGCAGAGTGGACTGAAAAATATCCTTAGTAAACAATGGTAAAATCTGCTGGATCACCACAAAAATAAGAACCATTGCAACACTCGCATTAGAGTCAAATTAATTATATAGCTACTTACAGGAAAATACCATTAAAAGCCACAAAACCTATAAACAAAATAGATGGAAGTGATACTAAAAGGAGCTAATATAGAGTTATACTTGCACATAGTGGAAATTTTCTTTTCAAATGGGAGAAATCATTAACACTTATATGCACAGAAACAAAGAACCATCATCTTCTCTTATGGTGCAGAAGAGCTGGGTAAGAATGGAGGATGGTGCAGAAAGCAGGTTAAGGAGGCAGATAGCAGGTTAAGGAGGCAGGTGGATAAGAGAGAGAAACACGTTTTGCCCAGGAGCTGTTTGCTTTCTTGCTCTCTCCCGCTTTCCTTCTTTAACTTCTCTTTAGCTCTGCCTTCTGGGACATGACTCTCCTGGCCTCCGCTGGTCTCTCTGTTCGAGTTGCCCTTTCTCAAGGCTTCCTCTTCCTCTTCTGATTCTGTGGGTGTGGATGTTTGTGTTCTACCATTGGTTTTCTGCTGGTGGCCCTCTATACCCTCTCACTGGGTCATCCTCGCCTCTCAGGGCACTGCCTCTGCCAATAACTGCTACTCAGAGCCCCACCTCTGCCCAAGCCTCAGCTCTTTAGAGCCAGATATCCACTGGCTATTGCCAACTAGATGCCTCTTAACCAGGTCTAGAACCAAACTTATTTGGGCTGAGAGATATTACTCTGAAATGGGAGAAGATGAAGTTACTCATCCTAAAGGAATGTGCGTGTGTATGCTCAGTCCAGTCCAACTCTTAATGACCCCATGGACTGCAGCTCACCAGGCTCCTCTGTTCATGGGATTTTACAGGCAAGAATACTGGAGTGGATTGCCATTTCTTCCTCCAGGGGATCTTCCCGACCCAGGGATTGAACCCGTGTCTCTTATGTCTTCTGCATTCACAGGCAGGTTCTTTAACACTAGCGCCACCTGGGAAGCTCCCTGAAGGAATATCTGAGATAATAAAAGACCTGTTTAGAAGAGGAAGAGAGCTAGTGCCAAAGAGTAAGAAAAAACAAAAACAAAAACATTAATATTTCTTACAAACCTTCACTGAACAAGAATTATATATTTTAACAATATCTTTAACCATCTGAGTACAAATTAAATTTAACATTATTTAAACTTTAAGTTCAAATGAAGGACGGTTAGGAGTGGATTGCCATTTCTTCCTCCAGGGGATCTTCCCGACCCAGGGATTGAACCCGTGTCTCTTATGTCTTCTGCATTCACAGGCAGGTTCTTTAACACTAGCGCCACCTGGGAAGCTCCCTGAAGGAATATCCTGAGATAATAAAAGACCTGTTTAGAAGAGGAAGAGAGCTAGTGCCAAAGAGTAAGAAAAAACAAAAACAAAAACATTAATATTTCTTACAAACCTTCACTGAACAAGAATTATATATTTTAACAATATCTTTAACCATCTGAGTACAAATTAAATTTAACATTATTTAAACTTTAAGTTCAAATGAAGGATGGTTCTTTGTTCTGCTCCTCATCAAATGTTAAAATCTGATTGAGAAACAAAAGTAGAAATGCTGTTCATTTGGAATTTTCCCTGGCCTCCAAGCATTGCTCCTTTTTTATGCAAAGTGGAGAAGTTTTCAAAGGCCACTTGTCTGGGAGTGAGGCTCCAAGGTGGCAGCTGATTCTGCCCCCATCTTCAATGGGGTCAGCCCAGGGGAATAATGCCAAACAAACAAACAAACAAAAAAGGACAGAATTAACATATTTCTCTACCAGAATTTCTGTATGAAAAATAAGTAGAAATTAGTTATGTCAAAATGCTTTGGTGTCATTAAAATAAAAAAGAAAATTCTAAAGGTGAAGTGTTCATGTTTTCAGATTATGTTTTCCATGTAATGCTAATGTAATGCCCACAGGATATTTAAAAATGTTTAAGTGCTACAATATTGTCATTGAAAACATGTAAGAATTTCATCCTGGGTTCATTTTTAAAGTAAAAGTTGAAACAACTGACTTATGATAGGTTAGCAGAAAAACTTGAACTTGATTCTTCCCCTAGACAACTCCTCTCCTTATGTTCTTCAAGTTAAATGATGGCATCTCTATGGTAACACCTGCCTCTTATCTTTCCTTTTCTTCTCACAGCCACAGAACCACCAGCTCCTAGATTTCAGCCCTCCAATACAAATCCACCAAATTCATCTCTGACTCTAGTCCAGACTCTCACCTCTTCCCATCATTACTAGTCACCTTCATTCCACTTTTATACTTCTTAGATCCATCTCCAAAGCTGCTGCCAGAACAATATAAATTGAAACACACAACTCCTCTGCTTAAAATCTTTTTACGTTCATGTATTTAACAAATACTTGCTGAGGACCAGGACCTGTGTGTCAGATCAATGCACAATGTTGGGACTATGGCATGAACAATACCAACCGGTCTCTACGCCTATAGACCATTGCCTTCACATGTGATTACACTATTAGGGCTTAAATGGTCCTCCGTAGTGAGACTTCTATCATCTGAGCTTCATTTTGTACCATGCCTGTCTCAAACATTACATCAGCAACACACATCTGTTTCTCGTCCTTTGTATCCATCATGCTAAATATTTCTCACCTGTGTGATTGTCTCCCGCTGACCCTTTCCTCTCTTTCTCCACTTTAATCTGCATATGTCTATCCATTTTTAAGAAAGGAAATCCCTCTTTGAACAAGAAAGGCTGGGTGAAGTGTCCTTCCGCTGCGTTCCTGTAACACTTCATTCCACATCACCATACCTACCACATCGTGTTGAACATGCCTCTATCTGTCCATCCACAATCATGGTAGGTACACCTAGCTCTGTACAAATATTTATTTAACAACCACCAAACTCAAATATAATGATTTCAGAGAAAATCACTGGCAAAGAAATGTTAGTAATACAGACAGTTATAATTTGGAGAAGAGGGCAGAAGGTGTTTGGCTCTCAGCTCCAATCCCATATCCATGATGGGTTAAAAAACTGGCAGTTCAACAAATACAGATTAAATCCCACTGACTGGATCCAGTAAGCTCTGCTGTACTAGCATGTTTGTCTTCCTGATGGAGGTATTAAGACTTAAGCTTGTGGTAATAAAGACTTGTCCTTTTGCCAGAGAAAAAGAAATTGAAGAACTCTGGTAAAGATGACTTCAAGCATTCTTCATAGGGGATATAAGAAGTCCATATGAAAATATATTGAGGCAGTACAAACTAATCATTACCTATAAATGCAGAAATATGACATGAAGAAGTCTTATATCATTGGGCTACTAAAATAAAATTAAGACTTTGTTTGAGGCCTTCAGAACATTCCATGAGGCAAGGAGCAGGCTATTCACTCCCTGTTGGATCAAGGGGATCCTGTTTTTTAAGGTCAGGATTAGTAAGCCAAAGCTCTCTCCTCAGATGAGATTTTAGAATTTTTTTTTTTCCATTTAAGCTACTTCTAGTTCTAATTTGAGTAGATAATATAAGTTAATTCTATATAAGACACACAATTTCACAGTGAAACACAGAATTTTTCTAATAATATACCACAAAGTATACATGAATATAGCTCTTTTTCCATCTGTAAGACCTACAACTATGACTGTCTAATTACACAGAGCTGGTGTCTACTTTAGTCTCTCTGCCCATGCTATGTCAGTATGTTTCTAGTATAAAATGCGGCAACTAGACCTGTACTCTTTTATAATACTAACCGTGAGGGGTGGGAATCAGGCTAATTTAAGAGTTTATTAAATCCTTATAAGTTGTATAATTTCATATTAGAAAAAAGCCATAATTGATTTTTAACAAATGTTTGGATAATTAGATTTCACTATTTCTCATAAATTACTAAAATGAACAGTATTTCTGTCCACAATAAGGGAAACAATTAACAAAATAATTGCTTTGTGGTTTGAACTAAGTCTGTCTTTGTGCCAAAAACACCCCCAAAACTTGTGCCATGAATAAATATGTCAGTGGGCTTGAATTTCTGTCAACTTTCTTGGGATGATACATTTAACACTCATAATGTTTTGCAACTGACATATGTCTATTGTTATCACATTAAGAAACTAGCAAGTTCAAATTTTTTTCCTGCTTCTTTATTTAATTACATATTGATAGGTTGTAATTGCTGGCTAAACACCTTAGGTATTAATTGCTTAACTAGTGACAGTACTTTGAATATGGTACAAGTTTATGCATGTATGCACATCCATACACACTGATACATTCTTCATTTTATGTTTTTATTTATGTATGTTGCAAATTTAAGGACCATAACTTCCATTCACAAGCTCAAAGCCATTTATACATTCACTCAAACATTCTTTAAGCATCTGCTATGAACCAGGTTGTGTGTTCATCCTGAGTAAGACATGGTCTCTGCTCTCAAGCAGCTAGTAGGGAAAATACAATGAGCATATGTTACAATGGCAAAGAGTGAGTTACATACATCCTTTCTGGGTACATACCACAGATTAAACCATATCTTAAAACTATGACATTGAACACAAAAACAAGCTGATGTCATAGATTTATCTATCTTGCTTTCTCAAATCAAAACCATGGGGGAATGTGTGGCTGTCTGTGTGTGTACAGTCACCCTGAGGTCATCTATCAGGCAAAGAAAGAAAATAATTTTATGCTCTCATCCACCTTACTCATCCACGTATTCATAGTTGCCCTGACCAGAACTGAGACCCATTTAGGAACAACTCAAGCATCAGTATTATTAATTCTCAATCAAGATGATTCAGAACTGACTAACCTCTGTACCCAAGGCGAACCAGTTCTTTCACATTTCAAAATCATTTATTCTGTTCCTGAAGCCTGAAAGTCACACTGGCCCTTCACTGTTTGTTCAGCTGATCACAAATCAGAGGTAATGACATTTACATTGCTTATTGACTTTGCTCCAACTGTTAACTGTGTTAACTCCTGGTTTGTTGTAGTTTCTTCTACTTGAGAAAAGCTTATTCGACCTGCTGTATAAAACTTTAACTAGGACTAATTATCTGAATAAGAACATTCCCATACTCATACAACCACAAACATGCATACATATTAAATAGAGAAATGTATGAAATTCTCTAATTACCTATTCTGCATTCCTAGTCCATGAGAAACAGATCTAATGGGCAAAACAAATAAAAGTTTGTGTTATTAATTTACCCATATATACACATTAAATTACTTGAAAAATTGGGGCATATTAGAGGAGTATCTTTCAGTCAATATGGTTGACCTAAGTCTATGTGATGATGGCCTCTTACCTAAGGCTTATAGAATCAAGATAAATAGAAAAAAGTATAAATTTCAATGGATGAAATCCTGGATAATGTGGAGAATAGTCACAAATAACCTGACTTTCCTGTACAGCAAATTTCAAGCAACTAAATCTTTGCTTCTTGAATGTTTCTCTGATCTCAGTTATTAGACTATATTGACTATGACTGGTGTGAAATGCAAAATGAGAATTCCAAACTCAGTTTCCTTTATTAATGAGCACTAAATGACCTGAAACCAAGTCAGAGAACTAAAAATATCCCACTGGTTTGCTTAAAGTATAACTGGTAGAGTTTAAAATATCTGCTAATTGTTAACTGTTTTAATCTGTTGCTTGACCAGTCAAGAATAAGGATCAGATCAGGTCAGTTGCTCAGTCGTGTCCGACTCTTTGTGACCCCATGGACTGCAGCATGCCAGGTTCCCCTGTCTATCACCAACTCCTGGAGCTTGCTCAAACTCGTCCATCCAGTCGTCCCCTTACACACAGATATTGAGGTCACAATTCAGATGCTCAAATCTCAATAAAATCCTTATTATGAATTTTAACATGTAAGTTTGTAAAGGGTTTTGAGATTAGTCAATAGCCTACATAGTTTGAATAACATTTTATTCTAAAGTCTAGTAAAATGTATAAATCTGGTTTGAATTAAATTCAATGCAACAGGATTTAATATGTGCTTAAAAATAATAACCAACAATTTGGAACAATTTTCTATGCAGCAGGTGCTATGCTAAGTGATTTCTGGGCATTACATAATTTAATTTTCATTAGAACCCTACGAGAGGGACTCTCTTATTTCCATGTCACAGAGAAGATTGAGGTATTTTAGTGAGTTAAGTAACTTGCCAACTTACTGTTATTAAGTGACAAATCTTGGATTGAAACCAAATCTAAGTGATTCTAGAGCCAAATTCAAACTTTTATTTGGCCTACTGTGGACTGTAAATGAGAAGGCCTGGAATAGTCTCAGTGTCAATTAATTATTAGCTCTGAGACCTTAGGAAAATCACTGAACTTCCCCAAACTTCTATTTTCTAGTACATAAGATAGAGTCAATAAAATGTTCCAAGCATTCTCACAGAGTTACTATGACAATTCAAGAACTAACGTAAGCAAGAAATTTGTGCCTTGTAGAGTGCTTCGTAAATATTTTATTACATTGCAATATCTTAGCATTTTATAACTCCTAAAGCATTTTGTGGTACCAATCCAATATTAAACTGGTTATCTCATTAGAGAGAGAGACTAAGGAAGCCATGGAACAATCTTTATTCTGCTATAGGAAATTTTAGGTAGATTACCTTGGATGACACAAGACAAGTATTTGAAAAAACATTCACCCTTTGTATGTGTCATGATAAATGAAAGAGAGATCAGTGTTATGGACTGATACTTGTATTCTCCCAAAATTCATATGTTGAGGCCTTAATTCTCAATGTGACTATAGTTGGAGACAGGGCCTATGGAGAGGTGATAGTTAAATGAGGGCATAAAGGTGGGGCCATAATCCGATAGGGCTGATACCCTTATGTGTGCTAAGTTGCTTCAGTGGTGTCCAACTCTTTGTGACCCCATGGACTGTAGCTTACCAGGCTCCTCTGTCCATGGGGATTCTCCAGGCAAGAATATTGGAGTGGGTTGCCATGCCCTCCACCAAGGGATCCTGCCAAGCAGGGATTGAACCCAAGTGTCTCTATGTCTCCTGCACTGGCAGGCAGGTTCTCTCCCACTAGTGCCATCTAGGAAACCCCAATCCCCTTCTAACAAAAGATAAACACCAGAGCACTATCTATCTGCCTTGTAAGGACACACAGAGAAGGCAACTTCTCATAAGCCAGGAAGAGAGTTCTCACCAGAAAAAGAATCTGTGGGAACCTTGACCTTGGACTTTCTAGTCTGCAGAATTGTGGGAAACAAATGGCTGTTGTTTAAGTGGCTATAGCATTTTCTCATAGCAACCCACGCTCATTAACACCACCAGTATCATGTTCATACTTCATACTGCTGATGTCAATTCAAGGGCAGGGCCAACCAAGCCGTGTCCAGCTACCAACTGGAGAGCAGTGTGGTCTGAGAGATCACATGAGGGTCTGACAACATACACTTGGAACCCATGAGTGTAAGAATGTCCTAGGTAAGCTTAGCATGAATGGGGCTCTGTATAAACTGCTTTGCCTGGAACAAAACTGTCCAAGTTCAGCATGTGAAAGTAAATATCCTAAGGAAACCAATCAAACTAAATCAATAAAAAAATGGAAAAAAAGTTCCTAAAGATGCAGCCCACATCTTTATGTATAAATTATTGTTAAAAGCTTAACAGTGAACCCATGCTAAAAGTAGAAAGTAGAATTCCAATGAACAAAATTACAACTGAACAAATAAAAGAATTTCTATATAAAAATAAGTAACATAATTCTACTTTGTATCTTTCTTTTTCCACCAGGACACTGTTCCTAAATTAATCTATCAGTTTCCTGAGCTAGAGGAAAAGCTAGCTGAGGCCATTACAAATAAAACAAGTACACTCTGAAATAATTCTGCAGCTTATTTTCCTTAGGATGAATATAAATCATTTCTTGGGAGCTGTGTCTTAATTTGAAGATGATAAACAAGTTTTCAAATGCAAACATAGCTTCCCAGAAAGGTCCATCCTAAATTCTGACTAATGGCAAAAGTCATAGTTGATAAAATGTTGCCACCTACCTTATCCTTTTACGCTCATCCTCTTTCAGATGAGTTAAAGAGAATGTCATTTGGAGAGCATTCACTCCATGTAAGGCACTACTCCAAGTGCTTATGGCAGGCTCTGCTAATTTTCTTGTCAGTCTCCACAATATAAAAATACTAGTTTGGCCAAATTGCTTCCCAGCTAAAGAAAACATGTCCCAGCTTTCATTGCAGTTAGCTGGGGCCACATGACTAGGTTCTGCCCAATGAGATGTAAGTGGAAGTGATAACTTCCGGGTCACACCCTTGGAAGGAAAGATGTGTTTCCTTCAGAGTTTCTCCTTCCTGTGACCTGGAATGTGGAAGTGAGGGTGAGTTGAACATGTGGGGAGAAAAAAAATGGAATGCAGATCAGAAGTGGCTAAGCAACACGATGGAGTAGCCTGAGCTTCCGAAAAGCTGTTGTTCCATTCATGGGTTGTTGGGTAAGAAGAAGCAAGCCTCTAGTTTGTGAGAGTCACTGTATTCTTGAGCATTTGTTATAGTAATCTATCTTGTATCTTCATTAGTAAAGGATTGTACATATACTTTGTGAGGTACACTACCTCACTTTTACTAGAGATTGAGGGTTAGAAGACTTAAAAACTTTCTTATAATCACATATCTAGTAAGTGGTGAGGCCAGGATTTTAATCAAGTGCCTTACTCATTAGATATTTTTTATAGTAATAGAGATAAAATGACTAATCTATAGAAAATTAGTACTGTGCCTCTTTCTAATACCTGATCTATTATTCTCATAGGATTATAAAAAGGCTTCAGTTTCCTTGAATTAGAATCCGTGGCACAAACCTCTATTTTTCTGATAAAGAACCTGAGAGTTACCAACTCCTCCAGGATTTTTCTCTCTTGTTTTCCTAATGGAACAAACTATTCCTGGACTGTGCAGTGGAGGGCTAATCAGAATGCCCTAATAATTTACAAAATAATACATTGGGACATCACAATGACTCAGAAACAGATGAGAGGGATTTTTGATGTGCATTTTCTTCCCTAGTGTTATCCTTAGGTTAACATATAAATTTGTTCTCAGAAGGTAATATGCATGTATTCATTCAACATTTAACAAGCCTACTTCTATGTCAGGTATTTTAGATATTGGGGAGACATCAGAAAACAAACTAGACAAAGTCTATGCAAGCTTGGAAAATATACTCAATCAAATATACTGGAAACAATGTCCTACAAGTGAATATAAGAGCCTTTCAATATATGTTAGAAATTTGTATTTTTAAAATAAACTATATTTTAGAATAAATTTGACTTTATAGAAAAATTATGAAGTTAATACAGAGAGTTCCTGTATATTCCTCACCCAGTTTCATCTAATATGAACACCTTATATTAGCATGGTACATTTGTCAAAACTGAGAAATAAATATTGGTACAGTTCTATTAATAGAGGGTGTGGAGAAAAGGGAACTCTCTTACACTGTTGGTGGGAATGCAAACTAGTATAGCCACTATGGAGAACAGTGTGGAGATTCCTTAAAAAACAGGAAATAGAACTGCCTTATGACCCAGCAATCCCACTACTGGGCATACACACCGAGGAAACCAGAATTGAAAGAGACACGTGTACCTCAATGTTCATCGCGCACTGTTTATAATAGCCAGGACATGGAAGCAACCTAGATGTCCATCAGCAGATGAATGGATAAGAAACCCGTGGTACATATACACAATGGAGTATTACTCAGCCATTAAAAAGAATACATTTGAATTAGTTCTAATGAGGTGGATGAAACTGGAGCTGATTATACAGAGTGAAGTAAGCCAGAAAGAAAAACACCAATACAGTATACTAACACATATATATGGAATTCAGAAAGATGGTAATGATAACCCTGTATGCGAGACAGCAAAAGAGACACAGATGTATAGAACAGTCTTTTGGACTCTGTGGGAGAGGGAGAGGGTGGGATATTTGGGAGAATGGCATTGAAACATGTATAATATCATATGTGAAAGAATCGCCAGTCCAGGTTTGATGCATGAGACAGGATGCTTGGGCCTGGTGCACTGGGATGACCCAGAGGGATGGTATGGGGAGGGAGGAGGAAGGGGGGTTCAGGATGGGGAACATGTGTATACCTGTGGTGGATTCATGTTGATGTATGGCAAAACCAGTATAATATTGTAAAGTAATTAGCCTCCAATTAAAGTAAATAAATTTATATTGTAATAAACAAAAAAAGAAGTCAAGACTTCATTTATATTGCACTAATATTCTTTCTGCATCCAGAATACAATCCCAAAATACCATATTACATTTACTTATCAAGCTTCCTTAGTCTCTAGTCCCTGACAGTTTTCTCAGTTGTTCTTTTTTTTTTACCTTGAACTTGAAAAGTTTGAGAAAAGGAAACCAGAATTGAAAGAGACACGTGTACCTCAATGTTCATCGCAGCACTGTTTATAATAGCCAGGACATGGAAGCAACCTAGATGTCCATCAGCAGATGAATGGATAAGAAAGCTGTGGTACATATACACAATGGAGTATTACTCAGCCATTAAAAAGAATACATTTGAATTAGTTCTAATGAGGTGGATGAAACTGGAGCTGATTATACAGAGTGAAGTAAGCCAGAAAGAAAAACACCAATACAGTATACTAACACATATATATGGAATTC
Organism: Aepyceros melampus; assembly: GCA_006408695.1. Taxonomy (NCBI): domain Eukaryota; kingdom Metazoa; phylum Chordata; class Mammalia; order Artiodactyla; family Bovidae; genus Aepyceros; species Aepyceros melampus. Next base: position 108,541 of record SJXQ01002772.1, read on the forward strand.
AGAAAGATGGTAATGATAACCCTGTATGCGAGACAGCAAAAGAGACACAGATGTATAGAACAGTCTTTTGGACTCTGTGGGAGAGGGAGAGGGTGGGATATTTGGGAGAATGGCATTGAAACATGTATAATATCATATGTGAAAGAATCGCCAGTCCAGGTTTGATGCATGAGACAGGATGCTTGGGCCTGGTGCACTGGGATGACCCAGAGGGATGGTATGGGGAGGGAGGAGGAAGGGGGGTTCAGGATGGGGAACATGTGTATACCTGTGGTGGATTCATGTTGATGTATGGCAAAACCAGTATAATATTGTAAAGTAATTAGCCTCCAATTAAAGTAAATAAATTTATATTGTAATAAACAAAAAAAGAAGTCAAGACTTCATTTATATTGCACTAATATTCTTTCTGCATCCAGAATACAATCCCAAAATACCATATTACATTTACTTATCAAGCTTCCTTAGTCTCTAGTCCCTGACAGTTTTCTCAGTTGTTCTTTTTTTTTTACCTTGAACTTGAAAAGTTTGAGAAGTACTGGTATTTTGTACATTTCCCTCAATTTGGGTTTGTTTACATGTTTTTTTCATGGTTGATCTGGAGTTATGAGTTTCTTGAAAGAATACCACAGAGGTAAAGTGTCCTTTTCATCACTTCATATCAAGGAATAGATGATAGTGATGACTTATTACTGGTGATGTTAACCCTGATCTCCAAGGATGCCTACTTCTGTTTACTGCTGCTACGTCACTTCAGTTCTGTTCGATTCTGTTGACCCCATAGACGGCAGCCCACCAGGCTCCCCAGGATTCTCCAGGCAAGAACACAGGAGTGGGTTGCCATTTCCTTCTCCAGTGCATGAAAGTAAAAAGTGGAAGTGAAGTTGCTCAGTCGTGTCCGACTCTTAGCGACCCCATGGACTGCAGCCCACCAGGCCCCTCCACCCATGGGGTTTTCCAGGCAAGAGTACTGGAGTGGGGTGCCATTGCCGCCTTCTTCTTCTTCTGTTGACTAGAGAAGGTATTTAGAAATTCAGATCTGGACACTAGGTGTGCTCAGTGCTACTGAGGTATCACTGTTTCTACCTTTTTCTTAGTGAACAATATGATTGTAAAAAATAAGTTTTGAATGTCAGAACTAATAATCTCCATTTCTATATGCTTGCATCAAAAATAGTAAACTTATTTGGGAATACATATATATGTATGTACACACACTAATTTGGAGGTGGTAAAATAATGTTATAGAATGATAAATGAATTCTTTAAATGCTACATTTCTGTCCTTTAAATTCTAAGATACTAGGTCTTAAGGAATTTATACAAGAACACACTTACTGTTATCAGAAATGTGTTTTGGAAGGCTCCTTAAAAGAAAGAGGGCATGACTTTCTTCAGCCTACCCTTTAGACTGCTGCCTGGAGAACAGAAGTGGTAAGCAGAGCTCTAGTAGACATTCTAAGTACCAGGGCCATATTTAGGACTAGCAAAATGTTGAGCTAAAAAGAGCCTTGTTTCCTTAATGAAATTTTGGAAGCACATTACAATACAACACATTACAACATTTATAATACAAATGTGGGATTGTAGACCTCCAGACTTCTTTTGTGTGGGAGGAAAAATAAACTACCTTCATAAGCCATTACTATCAGAGTCAAGTGCATTTCCTAACTAATATAGGTAGTTTTTAGAAGAGGCAGAAGGAAATGTTTTACATAACAAGGACTTTAGTCCATGTAATTAGCGAAACAACACTATGCTTATAACTGAGAAAATGACATTACAGTATATAAAATCAGTATTGAAACTAAGCCAGAATTTAAACCAAACTCTATTCTCCCTTCACAACATGCTAAAATGTCTTGCTTACAGTAGGTACCTAGAACTATGTCAGTTACTCTAATGGGTACAAACATATACATATATCTCACTCAACAATATAACATAATATTTAAATACGTAAAATCAAATATATTTAAATATGCAACAAGACAGAAACATGAATCCATAATTTGAGCCCTCCTACTGCTCTCCACGATCAGATTTCAAACAGTAGAAGTGGCATCAAGGCTATTTTAGAAGTATAACCTCAGAACCTATTGCCCTCTGTCCACATATGTAGTTTTTCTCTCTGGATCTGAATGTGACACCATTCAAACCATCCGTCAATCTATCCCACCTGCTTATCAGTTACTCTAATGGGTACAAACATATACATATATCTCACTCAACAATATAACATAATATTTAAATACGTAAAATCAAATATATTTAAATATGCAACAAGACAGAAACATGAATCCATAATTTGAGCCCTCCTACTGCTCTCCACGATCAGATTTCAAACAGTAGAAGTGGCATCAAGGCTATTTTAGAAGTATAACCTCAGAACCTATTGCCCTCTGTCCACATATGTAGTTTTTCTCTCTGGATCTGAATGTGACACCATTCAAACCATCCGTCAATCTATCCCACCTGCTTATGCACTTACGTTTACTGAACATTAACCATTTGCCAAGCAGCTTTTACTTCCTGCATATAGCTGTTAGCTATTACATGTACAATGTCGAATAAGACACAATTCCTCTTCTCCAAGCCTTATAGTTTAGTGAGAGAAATAGAAAAAGAAATAGTATGCAGTTACAATACATTGGTTTTCTCATCCTCAGCACTAATGACATTTAGTACTGAATGATTCTTTGTTGTAGGGGCTTTACACTGTAGGCTATTTAGCAGCATCCCGGCTTCTACTCACCAGGTGCTGGGAGCACCTCAATGCTTTATTACAACCAAGTATCTCTAGACATTGTCAAATATCCCCTAAGGACAAAAATTACCCTCCTACCTCCCACTCCTACCCTTCTTCCTCCCACCCCAACTGAAGTCTTCACTTTCACTTTTCACTTTCATGCATTAGAGAAGGAAATGGCAACCCACTCCAGTGTTCTTGCCTGGAGCATACCAGGAACGGGGGAGCCTCATGGGCTGCTCTCTATGGAGTCAGTCAGAGTTGGACACGACTGAAACGATGCAGCAGCAGCAGCGGCATATCTGAGGTTAATGATATTTCTCCCAGAAATCTTGATTCCAGCTTGTGTTTCTTCCAGTCCAGCATTTCTCATGATGTACTCTGCATATAAGTTAAATAAGCAGGGTGACAATATACAGCCTTGACGTACTCCTTTTCCCATTTGGAGTCAGTCTGTTGTTCCATGTCCAGTTCTAACTGGTGTTTCCTGACCTGCAGGTCAGGTGGTCTGGTATTCCCATCTGTTTCAGAATTTTCCACAGTTTCTTGTGATCCACACAGTCAAAGGCTTTGGCATAGTCAATAAAGCAGAATAGATGTTTTTCTGGAACTCTCTTGCTTTTTCCATGATCCATCAGATGTTGGCAATTTGATCTCTGGATCCTCTGCCTTTTCTAAAACCAGCTTGAACATCTGGAATTTAACGGTTCAAGTATTGTTGAAGCCTGGCTTGGAGAATTTTGAGCATTACTTTACTAGCATGTGAGATGAGTGCAATTGTGCAGTAGTTCGAACATTCTTTGGCATTGCCTTTCTTTGAGATTGGAATGAAAGTTGACCTTTTCCAGTCTGTGTAAATATGGGATAATGGAAAAATAAGTGTTGAAAAGATACATGCTTGTTATTATCATTGCTTTGTAATATATGACAATTGTTTTGTTCTGTCTCTGAATAGTATGTAGTCTCAAAGCACCCAAAAATGACATGCAATGGCTTATAATATTTTTAAACCCCCAAAATGTCAGTTGCATGAAAATATAGTGTTCATTATCTTCCTGAAAATTTAGCATCTGCTAAAATTTCATAAATTTCTTTAATTATAAATAAGCATTTCAATCATAGTTGAAGGATAAAATGGAAACAATAACATAATTCCCACATTGGTTTTCTAAAGTGTCTCCCTTCCTGTTTCAAAAATTATTAACCTCCCATGAGAAATCTTGTTAAATTATTACCGTAGAGTATAAAGAAACTGCAAATAAATCAGTAAGTCATCTGAACTTTGCCCTGATCTCCACATATATATTATTAACCACTCAAACCACAGAAGTCTGTTTTCCAATTAAGATCTGAAGCTAAGTGATAGTTGCTCAGTCGTGTCTGATTCTTTACAACCCCATGGACTGTAACCCAGCAGGCTCCTCTGTCCATGGAATTCTCCAAAATAATGGAGTGGGTAGCCATTCCCTTCTCCAGGGGATTTTCCTGACCCAGGGATCAAACCTTGATTTCCCACATTTCAGGAAGATTCTCTACTGTCTGAGCCACCAGGGTAAATGAAGAAGTGTAACAATCAAAGGGTACTAAAGATGAGTTTCATATTTCTCTAGATTCTTGGAAATGTGATTGTGCTCAGAGTTGAAAACCTTGATGGACAGTGACACTTGCTACAATGAAAGCATCTACATAGGCAACAATAGCACATTATTACATCTGATTGTCTTTTTCTCTCCAGCAAAAGAATTGAGTTTGTTTGTTACTTTCCTCTCTACCACCTGTCTCCAGCTATTCAGAATTATTTTAGCAAAGTGAATTAATCTCATTATTGAAAAAGATATACAACACACTTCTGTTTTCTTATATTTTGAATAGCATATTCCTCTTACCTAAAGTACATCTTCACAGACAGAAAAACGTCATTTATTTAATAACTTTTGTAATTATTGAATTGGATCAGTTAAACAATTAATAGACAAAAATTCAGTCTTCTTTTAGGGTTTTGAAATATACATGCCTATGAATTGTAAATACATAGTTTCATTGTGTAGTTTTATGAACTCATGAACATTTTTCACTAATTTTGATGTAGTTATTTATATTATGGCATTGTTTTGCCTTCATAAATAAATTGCATACATATATATAATTTAAACCTCAATTATATCCTCTAACAAAAAGAATTTCTGATGTAATAATATTTCCTTTAAAATTTTTTAAATATACATTTAAATCTTTAATAAATGTCTCTAGGTGTTTGTTCATGCTGCCTGCATCAACATTTTTTCTGTGAAACTTAATAAATTTGTAATAAGTCTTATTGAGTGCTTGAGATTTTAGCTCTCTTGATCACACAAAATCAGAGGGAAGTCTGAAGTAAAAAATGATTTTTTTTTGTCTGTGAGAATTTTTATTTTCAAAGGGATAATTGATATATTGACTTAAAATACTCAATTTTGTGTATAAACTGTTCCCGTTAGTGGTGATGTGCAAAATCTCTGTCTACTGCTGCTGCTGCTAAGTCACTTCAGTCATGCCCGATGCTGTGCGACCACATAGACAGCAGCCCACCAGGCTCTGCCATCCCTGGGATTCTCCAGGCAAGGACACTGGAGTGGGTTGCCATTTCCCTCTCCAATGCATGAAAGTGAAAAGTGAAAGTGAAGTCACTCAGTCATACCCGACTCTTCGCGACCCCATGGATTGCAAGCTACTAGGTTCCTCCGTCCATGGAATTTTCCAGGCAAGAGTGCTGGAGTGGGGTGACATTGCCTTCTCCATTCTGTCTACTAGTTTCTATTTAATATTTTATGTTCTCAGATCAATGGCATAGGTGCCCCACACGGATCATTGCTTTGGGATAAGATCCTTAGCATACAAATCAATCAAATGGGTCCAAAGTTTAATGACATTTACAAGCCAAGAGGCTTTTCTTTGTCTCGCTGCCATAATGCAGTCTTTGGTTTCTCATTAGTAAGTAAGAAGTAGCTTTGAAAAGAGTGAATCCCCCAAACCCATTTAATGGTCCTGGGGATGTTCCCTGATGGTTGTTCACCAAACCAGAGCAGGAAATCTTTCTATCTTGATTCCACAGAATATAAGATATGCTATCAAAACCATTCTGTTAAATAAGTAAAACTCCTAGGGGGTATTTATAAGCATCTATATTTTAATTTCCCATCATTTTTTAACATTGATTTGATGGTGTTAGTTCTTTCCTTGACCTTACATGTGAACTCAGAAATTTTCATTTGATATTTTGGGCATATTTATATAATAATATCTTAAACTAGCAATAACCAAATTAAGCTCCAAGTGGTGATCAAATCTCTGATCTTTTCCTTTTACTCTCCCTTGACTCAGGCTTGGATATGAAGCCTGCTTCACTCACTGTAGTTCATGACTCATCAGAAACCGGGGGTAGGAATAGGGGGGTTGCAAGGACCTCAATATTTACATCGATCCAATATTCACATGCAGAAATCCTAATGCCCAGTGCGACAGTATTAGAAGGTGGAGACTTTGGAGATGCTTAGATCATGAAGATGGAGCCCTCAGGAATGGCATTAATGTTCTCAGTAAAGAGACCCCATAGGGCTTCCCAGCTTCTTTCATCATATGAAAGCAAAACTGGAATCTCTGACTGGGAACCCAGTTGTTGGTTATGTTAGCCACTCAGTCATCTCCGACTCTTGTGACTCCATGGACTGTTGCCTGTCAGGCTGCTCTGTCCATGGGATTCTCCAGGCAAGAATACTGGAGTGAGTTGCCATTTCCTTCTCCAGGGGATCTTCCCAACTCAAGGTCAAACCCAGGCCCCCTGCATTGCAGGCAGGTTCTTTATCAGCTGAGCTACATGAACCCAGTAGAGAGTTCTTATAAGAAGATAACCATGCTGGCCCTTTGATCTTGGATTTCCATTCTCCAGAACTACAAGGAATAAATTTCTGTTTTTTTTTTTTTTAATATGTTATTCTGTTATAGTGTTTTTAAAAGACTAAGACAGGAAGGATACAAGAAAGAATAATTGATGCCACCATTCTCTGTGAAAAGCTAACTTTGCCACACTGCTCTTTGGATATTTAGAAAAGATTATCTTTGATGAAATCCTTCATGGCTTCTTTGAAGACTCTCTCATGGTTCGGGATCTCTAACATTGCAAATGCCTAGGGTAAATGAATCTATTTCAGTTCATCTCAGCCTCTTGCTCTGCTGCAAGGATTCCCTTTTAAATGTGCTGAGTTTTATTTGCTCTCAAGAGGACTTCTTAGAGAAAATCTAAGATGCTTCTATAGCAGTCCTATCTCTCATGGGTGCACATTTTCTATCCATGAGAAACATGGCTCCCTTCTCTTCTCTAAAACATTTCTCAGTGAAGCAGCCAGCTTCTTTTTGTTCTACCAGTGGAGTAACTGGCCAGTCAGTTGCTTCTCCTTTGATTTCTCAGATGTTTAGATTTCAGCTGAGTATGTTGCACAGCTTTTGAGTAACCTCCTTAAACACTACCTTAAAAAGCTTGAGGTTATCAGGAAACATGGGTTTTCCATGTGGTGATAAGACCAAACTCTGTCTAGAGATGGAAGAGAGTTTCCTCAATAGCCTCTGAATCAGAAGGTTTAGAGTCTTATAATAATTTTTTTTTAATTTAAACTGTCTTTTCCAATTCTCTGTGTGATCTAGCATTTACATTTGAATGTAATATCTATAATTTGTGTTCCTTTACTAAATGCTTCCTTTTTCTCAGACTCTTATGCACAAGTAGTGAAGATGATGCTGATTTTTTTTTCACTTTTTCTTTGTTATAGGCTGAATTGTGTCCCCCTATAAAGACACTGAAATTTTAGCATTGGTACCTGTATTGTGACCATATTTAGAAATATCCACAGCATCATTGAAGATGTAATTGAATTAAAATGATGTCATACTAGAATGAGTGGGATCTAATCCAATATGACTCTGTTCCTTATAGGAATAGAGACCCAGAGACAGAAGCATAGAGAGCAAGAGATTACCATGTAAAGACATAGATACACAGAGGGAATAGCCATGTGGTGATGGAGGCTGAGATTGGAGTTATGCAGCTATGACCAAGAAACGGCAAAAATTGTCAGTAGCAATAAGAACTAGGAGAGAGAGATGGCTCTGCCAGCCTTTGGATTTCAGAGTTCTGACGTCAAGAACTATGAATATTGAAAGACCCCAGTTTGTGATAGTATGCCACAGGAAGAATAGGAAACTAAAATCCCTCTTGACTAAACATTTAATGTATATAAACACATGTAATACCATCACCACAATCTCAGCTACATGCCCGTGTTCAAACTCATCAAGATGTATACAGTAAAGTGTGCAATTTCACATATAATTTATGCCTTGATAAAGTATTTAAAAAATTAAAATTTTAATAGATATTATTATAATGTTTTTCAAGTAGCCATATGTTGGCCAATCATGAAGAATGAGACTTGATAGAAAAATACATCCATCATGAAGAGTGAGATTTGATGGAAAAACATATCCATCATGTTTATATCTAGCTCAGAAGCTGGAGGTTTTAGCTGGTTGAGAATTTAGATAACTCCTTGGATGGAAAATGAATTATTTTATTTTTCTTCTTGGAATGAGATGTTTGCATTATATATATATATAGATATAGATATATACACACACATATACATATATAGGATCATTTTTGAAAATAAATGGGAAGATGGATTGATGGGCTTATGTAAATGTGTTTCTGTTAGGGAATGGTATCTGAGGTCATTAGCTATTTTTGCCCACCCAAGACTCTTTCTCCTTTCTTTTGTGTAAAAACATTCTAATCATGCTTTAGAGAACTTATTTGTCATTTTTTAACTATACATATATCTTGTATTGGGCTACCATCATGAAGAGTGAGATTTGATGGAAAAACATATCCATCATGTTTATATCTAGCTCAGAAGCTGGAGGTTTTAGCTGGTTGAGAATTTAGATAACTCCTTGGATGGAAAATGAATTATTTTATTTTTCTTCTTGGAATGAGATGTTTGCATTATATATATATATAGATATAGATATATACACACACATATACATATATAGGATCATTTTTGAAAATAAATGGGAAGATGGATTGATGGGCTTATGTAAATGTGTTTCTGTTAGGGAATGGTATCTGAGGTCATTAGCTATTTTTGCCCACCCAAGACTCTTTCTCCTTTCTTTTGTGTAAAAACATTCTAATCATGCTTTAGAGAACTTATTTGTCATTTTTTAACTATACATATATCTTGTATTGGGCTCATTGAATTTCTGAATTTTTAGAATAGGACAGTGACTTTAGGCCTGGATAATCATAAAACCATATCTCTGAGCCATAGAAATGGATGCATATATATATATATATGTATATACACACACACACATATGTACATACATATATATTTTTATATATGTATATATATACACACATATATTATAGACACACACACTTGGGAAAATTGCATACTATAGGACAATATCGGTGCTATTATTAACTGGAAATGATATTTCACAATGCTTGAGTTTCTGAGCTGTTGATATGTGTATAATGGTGACAGACTTTGCATGTCCATAAAAGCAGTCCTTGTAGTAAAATATATCACTGAGATAAAGACAAGTCTTTATAACAATGTTCAAACTGACGATAATGCATGAAACTTCATATTTCTGAGTTATAAGGCCCCAAATTCATGCGTTTTGCTTTGCCTTTCCTTCTATGACTATGGCCATATTATCTATCTTCTTATCTATGGTAAACCATCACATGTGTACCTGTCACATGAGTGAAACAATGTCTTCATTGTTGCTTAATAGACACTCCTGAGTTAACTCTACAAACGTATTGGCTTTAAATTCCAGTGTCCTGAGAATAATAGTCTGTTATCAAGTAATTTCTTGAGATTAACAAAAAAAAAATTCTATACATTTTATGTATATTAGAATTCATGGCTTTTATTAATAATATTAAATATTAATTGATTAGCTTTCTAAGTAAAAGAAATCTGAGTTACAAAATTAGTTCATGATGTGGGATATATATATATTCCTTGGGCTTCTCTGATGGCTCAGTGGTAAAGAATCCTCTTGCAATGGCGGAGCCACAGGATACATGGATTTAATCCCTGGATTGGGAAGATCCCCTGGAGGAGAGCATGGCAACCCACTCCAGTATTCTTGCCTGGAGAATTCCATGGACAGAGGATCCTGGTGGGCTATAGTCCATAGGGTCACAAGCAGTCAGACATAACTGAAGTGACTTAGCTTGCAAGCGTATCTATTCTTTAATAATCTTGAAACTTTGAAACATGTGAAACACCTTTGAAACATTCATATTTTTAAAGTATAATTCATGTAATCCCTAATAGTTTGAATTTGTTGTATACAATTTGCCAATTTCATTTTGTTCCTCTACTGAAATATCAGGTTATTTCAAAGCATGAATTTATTGTAACAAATCAAAGATATCTCATATTTATTTAATTATTTTAATAAGGAATGACCACAACATTTTTTATATTTAAATATATTTTAGCTGTTTTTAGTACACATGACTATTCACTTAAATAATTAATTATTCAAAGAATAAATTATAAATAGACTCAACCTTAAAACAAGGGACTCATATATAAATAAACCAGATGTCAGAAAAATCATTCTTTATGTAGAACCATAGTTGCAAACACATGCATACTCATGTATTTGAAGACAAATATATTGGATATTTTTTCTGTCTTTCAGTTCAGTTCAGTCGCTCAGTCGTGTCCGACTTTGTGACCCCATGCACTGCAGCATGCCAGGCTTCCTTGTCCATCACCAACTTCTGGAGCTTACTCAAACTCATGTCCATCAAGTCAGTGATGTCATCCAACCATCTCATCCTCTGTCGTCCCTTCTCCTCCCGCCCTCAATCTTTCCTAGCACCAGGATATTTTCCAGTGACTCAATTTTTCACATCAGGAGACCAGAGTGTTGGAGTTTCAGCTTCAGCATCAGTGCTTCCAATGAATATTCAGGACTGATTTCCTTTAGGATTGACGGTCTGATCTTCTTGCAGTCCAAGGGACTCTCAAGAGTCTTCTCCAACACCACAGTTCAAAAGCCTCAATTCTTTGGTGCTCAGCTTACTTTAAAATCCAACTCTATCTTTATCATTTAGAAATTAAAAAAAAAAAAAACTCTTGAGTGAATTGTTTTGTGTCTCACTTAAGAACATAAAGGTAATTAGGTATACATAGTATAATGAAAGAACATACATGTTTATATGGTAAAAATATAGATTTTTTTACATAGTATGTTTGGTCTTTGAAAATATCTCTACTACAGAGTGAAAACATATCTATAATAGAAGCCCAGTACTTATTTATCAGTGTTTCAATGGCAGTGGTATAAAATTTATTTAGAATATTTAATTTTTTTCTTTTAATTTTTATCACTCTTACTGAAAACATTAGGCAGCAGCTGTCTGCACATCTTCTAATTGTTTTTTAAGGCATAGTTGTGCCTGTTTAATTGTATGCATTCCCAAAGATATCTGTTAGCAAGAAAGTCAATAAAAGTTTTACAGTCAAATTATAATGGTTATAGTCTAGAATGAAAAAGTCAGCCATAATAAAAATTATACCATAGTTTTGTTGTTTAAGATATAGATTTTTCTAATGCTTCTAAGATATTTGGAGAATATTGTTGCAAAATGAAATAAGCCATAGCAGATCAATATTTAAGGTAAATAGTCTTCCATCATTTGGTGTAATTGGATTTTAAGACCAGTGAAAATAATCAGATTTAGAATGCTTAGGCACTTGACTCTTTAAAAGTCTGGCCCAAGTACATCTGAGCATTTTGCTTTAAAACTCAATAAATGGAAGAATTTTAATTCATTGCTTTTACGCAGCTTGGAGCACTTCATTCAGGTAATTGATTTCAGTAAATGGAAGAAAATTTGGCTCGATTAATTCATGAAATTAGGGCTAGTTTTGGGCACTTGAACCAAGAAGAGTTTCTTAAACTAGCTAAGATGATTATGTTTTTGAAAGTAAAAGCATAAATTCCTCACAACTGTGAGTACTTCTTAAATACTACAGTGATTATCTTTGCATAGCATTAGACATTAGCAGTTAACTGAGAAAATATGTAGAGTAAATCCAGTTAGCTCCAAAGTGTCACTGTGTTTGCTCTGAGTTATAATACCTGGAAATAACTAAATACATGGTGTACTTAAAGGCATTTGCCTGGCATTTTGCTAAGGGCTTTATATATTTTCTTCACTTTCCCAGCACTACTTTGGAGATGACATAACATTATTGTCTCATTCTGAAATATAGTCAGCTTTTGATGAAATTTAGAAGATACTAAATGGCTAAGGCAGGGTCTGCAATCAGAAAAATGATATTAATTTCTGTGTCCTTAATCACTATTCTGTAATACTATTTACCTTTAACATTAAATTTAATGTTGTAAATAGTATAAAAGTTTTTTTTTCCTTGCCTCAATAAATAAGTTATCCACTTGAAGAACTTAAAATAAATACAGTCTTATGAGGATCCTTAGCAAAAATCTGCTATATCCTAATATGGAAGAAAAGAGTACCTAGAAAATAGGGGCCACTGTCTACACACAGGATGATGTGCCCCAGAAGGCACACAGCAAGGTTTGTCTTGAATGAATCATTACCAATGCATGGGAACTTAACTGTTTTGGTAAAACATCGTGCCAGACTCACCTCTGGAAGGAGGTAAAGTGAAATGAGACAAAAGTTTTTACCTTAATTTTTCAACTTTGTAGCATGTCTCTTTGCTTATTTCTAACTCTCTTCTACTTTATTATAGCCTCAAATAGAGTTCTAAGTGGCATGGAATTAGCAGAGAAAAGTCATAGCAGACCTTCTGTAGAAAATGGAATGGAAGAAAAGCCAGATAGACGGAAGCAGCTGTAGCAGTGGCCCACTAGATATTAAGAAAGTATCTGTGTGAAACTCTTAAGCCTGATGCATGATTCTGGTTATCATACTATAGATTATTCTAAGAAAAAAAAGTCATCCTAAAGGATCTGAATGCTGCTTTTCAACTGAATACTCCTTTAAACTGACACTGAGAACTTTTTGAAGCCCAACTTTTTCCTCAGCAAAGCACTGTGCTAAAATAATTTTGTGGTCATCTTATGCACAGATAAAATAAGTAACTAATTCCATGCTCAATTACTAATTTTCATGGGGGAATGTCCATTTTGCAAAAAATAGCCTCTATCAGGTGTGAAGAATATTATTACAAATGCATATAGAGAAAAAAAATTAGAAGTCTAAATGTTTTAGATATATGGCTTAAAGCTCAACATTCAGAAAATGAAGATCATGGCATCTGGTCCCATCACTTCATGGGAAATAGATGGGGAAACAGTGGAAACAATGTCAGACTTTATTTTGGGGGGCTCAAAATTGCTGCAGATGGTGATTGCAGTCATGAAATTAAAAGACGCTTACTCCTTGGAAGAAAAGTTATGACCAACCTAAATAGAATATTTTTTTTTCTTTTTAAGATAAATGTTTTATTTTTTAATTAATTTTTATTTTTTAGTTTGTTTTGCTTTACAATACGTAGAGACATTAATTTGCTGACTAAGGTCCGTCTAGTCAAGGCCATGGTTTTTCCAGTAGTCATGCATGGATGTGAGAGTTGGATTGTGAAGAAGTCTGAGCGTCAAAGAATTGATACCTTTGAACTGTGGTGTTGGAGAAGACTCTTGAGAGTCCCTTGGACTGCAAGGAGGTCCAACAAATCCATTCTGAAAGAGATCAGCCCTGGATGTTCTTTGGAAGGAATGATGCTAAAGCTGAAACTCCAGTACTTTGGCCACCTCATGTGAAGAGTTGACTCATTGGAAAAGACTCTGATGTTGGGAGGGATTGGTGGCAAGAGGAGAAGGGGACGACAGAGGATGAGATGGTTGGATGACATCACTAACTCAATGGACGTGAGTCTGAGTGAACTCTGGGAGTTGGTGTTGGACAGGGAGGCCTGGTGTGCTGTGATTCATGGGGTCTCAAAGAATCAGACACAATTGAGTGACTGAACTGAACTGATTAGAAATATTGGAGAAGGCAATGGCCCCCACTCCCGTATTCTTTTATATATATATATATATATATAAATTTATTTATTTTAATTTGAGGTTAATTAGTTTACAATATTGTATTGGAGTGGAGAATCCCATGGACAGAGGAGTCAGGCAGACTACAGTCCATGGAGTTGCAAGAGTCAGACACAACTTAGCGACTAAACCACCACCATTAGAGATATATAGACCAATAGCAATTTTGAGTATAAGCTAGATCTTTAATGCTAAGTTGGTGTCATCAAATACTTTTTATCCATCACCAGAAAGTTCAAGAGCTGACATTTTATACTATCATGTGGGAATGTCACAGAAATCTCACCATATTTTACAGGTAAAACTGAAGACCTCAGTCTGGCTGTTATATGAAGTACAGTGCTATCAACTGAATGTTTGTGCCCTCTGATTTTATTTTATTGAAATCCTGAATCCTGGTGTTATGGTATGGGGAGGTGTGGACTTCTGTATTTGATTGTCACAAATTGGATTAATGCCCAACAGACCCCAGAGAACTCCTTCACCCTTTATTCCACATGAAGACACTCTGAGAAGATGGCATCTAGGTACCAGGAAGTACCAGATACCAAATCAATACCCCTTGATCTTGGACTTCCCAGTCTCCAGAAGTGTGTGAGAATAATTTCTGTTTTTTTTTTTGTAAGCCACCCAGTCTATGGTGTTCTGTTATTGCAGTCCTGAGGAACTAAGACAGACAGGGACCTCAGTCTATTGCTTTCCACCAGTAAACCCTAAGTCTCTTAGATGACTTGATTTAAAGAATACTGTTCATAAATCTATAGGGTCTATAAGAGTTGTCGTTTCATGTTAAATTTTAATTATATAAATGATACATATTTTATAACAAAATCAGCATATATATACAGGGATGGTCATTGATAATTCTTTTTTTTTCAATATTATTTAGTGTTTAGAATAACATACTACACTATTTCCAGGTCTCTTAGAGCAATAAAAAGATAAGCTCTGTCTAAAAAAAAAAAAAAAAAAAAAAAAAAAAAAGAAAGAAGAACTTAGATTCAGTTCAGTTCAGTTCAGTCACTCAGTCGTGTCCGACGCTGCAACCCCATGAATC
>SJXQ01002772.1:123564-154499 GCA_006408695.1 Aepyceros melampus
AAAAAAAAAAAAAAAAAAAAAAAATCAGAAGACATAGAGTGTTAATGCCTGTTATAACACCAAGATATTCTTTGTAAGCCTCAATGCCTTTCCTCGAGGATAAATCTTAATTTACTCACTATGTATCACACTCTATCATGTTCAGCTTGGCAATATTAAGTTCTTGCTTTAAAATCAGTAAATAATATCTTATGACCTCAAAATATCAGTCATTTTTATTTTTTGTGATGTGTGGTTTCTCTACCCTGAACATTTCATTGTCAGATAATTTTTTCCATTTAAAGTAAAATTCTAATATTATATATTATGAAAATCAAAATATTTCTTATATTTTTATGAAAGCCACAAGGTCTTGAATGCACTGAGACTTTTTTTTTTTTAATTGCTTCTCAGAATATCAGTATTTTGGGAACAATCTAAATAAATAGTCTTTTATAAACAGTGCCTCAATGAACATTGGGGTACACGTGTCTCTTTCAATTCTGGTTTCCTCGGTGTGTATGCCCAACAGTGGGATCGCTGGATCGTAAGGCAGTTCTATTTGCAATTTTTTAAGGAATCTCCACACTGTTCTCCATAGTGGCTGTACTAATTTGCATTCCCACCAACAGTGTAAGAGGGTTCCCTTTTCTCCACACCCTCTCCAGCATTTATTGCTTGTTGACTTTTGGATCGCAGCCATTCTGACTGGTGTGAAATGGTACCTCATTGTGGTTTTGATTTGCATTTCTCTGATAATGAGTGATGTTGAGCATCTTTTCATGTGTTTGTTAGCCATTCNTTCTATTTGCAATTTTTTAAGGAATCTCCACACTGTTCTCCATAGTGGCTGTACTAATTTGCATTCCCACCAACAGTGTAAGAGGGTTCCCTTTTCTCCACACCCTCTCCAGCATTTATTGCTTGTTGACTTTTGCATCGCAGCCATTCTGACTGGTGTGAAATGGTACCTCATTGTGGTTTTGATTTGCATTTCTCTGATAATGAGTGATGTTGAGCATCTTTTCATGTGTTTGTTAGCCATTCGTATATCTTCTTTGGAGAAATGTCTATTTAGTTCTTTGGCCCATTTTTTGATTGGGTCATTTATTTTTCTGGAGTTGAGCTGCATAAGCTGCTTGTATATTTTTGAGATTAGTTGTTTGTCAGTTGCTTCATATGCTATTATTTTCTCCCATTCAGAAGGCTGTCTTTTCACCTTGCTACATTGAAACCAGTGCATCATCTGAAATTAAAATCTCCCCTAGTATCAGTGTCTTAGGACTGCCATAAAAAATTACTATAACCTGGTTTAGATAAAACAACACATGCTTCTTCTTTCTTAGTTCTGAAATCTGAAATCAAGATATCAGCATGACCACAATCCCACTGAAGTTTTAAGGGAGAATTCCTTCCTCACTTCTCAAGGCTTCTGGTGGCTCCTAGCATTCTTTAGCATGTTGCAGAATAATTTCAGTTTCTCCCTTCATTTTCACATGAGTCATTACAGGATCATCTCTCACATATATCTCTATCTTTGATCTTCTTCTATAAGTATATTAGTCATTAGATTTAGGGTCTAATGTAGGTCCAGGTTCACACAATCTTGAGATACTTATTTTTGTCTTCATGAGCATTCTTTTTCTTTTTTCCGTTTGAACTTACATTTATATATTCTGGAGTCAAAGACATGGATGTCTTGAGGGAAGGAATGAGTGCTATTTTTCCCTACCACAAGGGCTAAAAATCTGTTAAGAACAATCATTGAGGGTTACCTCGGAGGTCTAGGCAATTATGAATCTGCCTTCCAATGCAGGGCAATGAGTTCAAAACTTGTTCCAGGAAGATCCCATATACTGTGTGGCAACTAAGCCCGTGCACTACAACTACTGAACCCATACACTGCAACTACTGAAGCCCATGCACTTAGAGCCTATGTTCCACAACAAGAGAAGCTACTGCAATGAGAAGCCCATATGCCACAATAAGTGTAGCCCCCCACCCTTCACAACTAGAGAAACCTCACACAAAGCAATGAAGACCCAGCACAGTAAAGACTAAATAAATCTTTAAAAAATCAATGAAAGAAAGAATTTTAGCAAAATATGCTTCCTTCAAAAGGTAAGCCCTTTGGAGGAATGAATTAAAAAAAAAAGATTTGAAAATTACATAGAGCATCCTTAGGTTTACGAGGAACTACATATATTCTTCCATGTTAAGAGACAATGAACTGGGATGTTAGATAAAATCGAGGTCTGATAGTTCTCCCAACTCCTTGGTGTCTGATACAATACAGTCATAGTAACCCATAGAAAACTGGTCTCAAAAGGGGAGGGATTCACTGTCTCAGTATCATTAAGTCCCATTGACTCTCTTCAGCAGTCCCATGAAAACTAAGCTAAAATCTACTTTGTTGCAGTCATTCAGTCTACTAGCCAGTCGAGTCCGACTCTTTGCAATCCCATGGACTGCAGCAGGCCAAGTCTCATTGGCCCTCACCACATCCCAGAGTTTGCCTCAGTTCATGTTCTTTGCATTGGTGATGCCATCCAGCCATTTTATCTTTTGATACCCTCTTCTTGTGCTGCCCTCAATCTTTCCCAGCATCAGGGGCTTTTTCAATGAGTTAGTTCTTTGTTTCAGATGACCAAAATACTAGAGTTTCAGCTTCCAATGAGTATCAGTCCTTTCAATGAGTATTCAGGGTTGATTTCCCTCAAGATTAACTGGTTTGATCTCCTTGCTGTCCGAAGTACTCTTGGGAGTCTTCTCTAGTACCACAGTTTGAAGGCATGAATTCTTTGGTGCTGCACATTCTTTATGATCCAACTCTCACAACCATTGTGACCACTGGGAAGACCATAGCCTTGATTATATGGACCTTTGTTGGCAGAGTAATGTCTCTGCTTTTCAACACACTGTCTAGGTTTGTCATAGCTTTCCTGCCAAAAATCAATCATCTTCTGATATGATGACTGCATTCACCATCCACAGTGATTTTAGAGACCAAGATCTGTCAGTACTTCCATCTCCCCCCCCCCCATTTACCATTAAGTAGTGTACCTGGAGCTATTTCTCCACTCTTCTCCACTAACATGTTGGGCACCTACTGACCTAGGGAGTTCATCTTTCAGTGTCATATTTTGTTTTTTGCCTTTTCATACTGTTCATGAGGTTCTCAAAGCAAGAGTGCTGAAGTGGTTTGTCCTTCCCTTCTCCAGGGGACAACATTTTGTCATAAGTCTCCACCATTATCCATCTTTTTGGGTGGCACTACGTGGCATGACTCATAGTTTTATTGAGTTAGACAAGGTCTTGATTCATGTGATCAGTTTGGGTAGTTTTCTGTGATTGTGGTTTTCATTCTGTCTTCCCTCTGATGGATGAGGAAAAGAGGCTTGTGGAAGCTTCCTGATGAGAGGGACTGGCTGTGGGAAAACTGGGTCTAGCTATGGTGGGCGGGGCCATGCTCAGTAAATCTTTAATTCATTTTTCTGCATGTGAATGAGACTGTGTTCTCTCCATATAGTTTTGTCTGAGGCCAAAAGAACTTATGCTAGCAAGCTATGGCTCCCAAGACTCTTTTAGTCAGTGTTCCTGACCTCTAGGCAGCCCACTGTCAACCCACGCCTCCAACAGAGATTCTTGGCTCAGTCTGGCTTAATCTCTTGTGGAGCCACTGTTCATTTTTCCTGGGTCCTGGTGAGCACAAAGTTTTGTTTGCCCTCAAAGAGTCTGTTTTCCCAGTCCTGTGGAAGTTCTGTACTCAAATCTCACTGGCCTTCAAAGTCAAATTCCCGGGAGGAAGGGTTCAGTCCTTTTGTCAGATCCTCAGGTTGGGAAATCTGTTGTGTGTCCTAGAACTTTGCAAAAGTGTGAGAACTTATTTGGTATAATTGTTCTCCAATTTTTGGGTCCACTGCCTAGTGTTCTATACTGGAGCTAATGGTGACCTACTTCGAGAGAAGAGAAACAGCTTCAGAAGGAATGAAGAGGCTGAGTTAAAGTGAAAATGACGCCTATTTTTGGATGTGTCTGGTGATGAAAGTAAATTCAGATGCTGTAAAGAACAATATTGTATAGGAACCTGGAATATTAGATCCATGAATCAATGTAAATTGTCAGTGGTTAAATAGAAGATGGTAAGAGAGAACATCAATATTGTAGGAATCAGTGAACTAAAATGGACTGGAATGGGAGAGTTTAAGTCAGATGGCCATTATATATAATTCTGTCAGCAAGAATCCCTCAGAAGAAATGGAATAGCCCTCATAGTCAAGAAAAGAGCCTGAAGTTCAGTATTTGGGTGCAATCTCAAAAATTACAGAATGATATCTGTTGGTTTCCAAGGCAAATCATTCAATATCATAGTAAGCTTAGTCTATGTCCCAGACACTAACACCAAAGAAACTGAAGTCTTATGGTTCTATGAAGACCTACAAGATTTTCTAGAACTAATATCAAAAAAAAATGCCTTTTTCATCAGAAGAGACTGGAATGCAAAAGTAGGAAGTCAAGAGAACTGGAGTAATAGGCAAGTTTGGCCTTGAAATACAAAACAAAGCAGGGGGAATGGTAGTAGAGTTTTGCAAAAGATGCACTGGTCATAGGAAATGACCTCTTCCAACAACGCAGGAGAAAACTCTACACATTGACATCTCCAGATGGTTATTCCAAAATCAGGTTGATTATATTCTTTGAAGCTGAAGATGGAAAAGCTCTATACAGTCAGCAAAAACAACATTGGGAGCTGACTGTGGCTAAAAACATGAACTCCTTGTTTCAAAATTCAGACCTGTATGCGAGACATCAAAAGAGACACAGATGTATAGAACAGCCTTTTGGGTCCTGTGGGAGAGGGAGAGGGTGGGATGATTTGGGAGAGTGCAGTGTAACATGTATGATATCATAAATGAAATGAATTGCCAGTCTAGGTTCGATGCAGGATGCAGGAGGCTTGGGACTGATGCAAGGGGTAATCCAGAGAGATGGTGTGGGGTGGGAGTGGGGGGAGGGGCGGGGTCGGGATTGGGAGTTCATGTACACTCGTGGCTGATTCAATTCAATGTATAGCAAAACGAATACAGTATTGTAAAGCAAAACAAACTAAAAAATAAAAATTAATTAAAGAAAAAAATTTAAAAATTCAGACTTAAATTGAAGAAAGTAGGTAAAACCACTATATCATTCAGGTATAAACTAAATCAAATCTCTCACGATTATACAATGAAAGTGATGAATAGATTCAAGGGATTAGATCTGATAGATAGAATGCTTGAAGAACTATGGATAGAGGTTCATAATATTGTACAGGAGGTTGTGATAAAAAAAAAACTATCCTCAAGAAAAAGAAATTCAAAAAGGCAAAATGGGTGTCTGAGGAGGCCTTACAAATAGCTGAGAAAAGGCAAAGAAGGAAAGGAAAGATATACCTGTCTTGATGCAGAGTTCCAAAGAATAGCAAGGAGAGATAAGAAAGCCTTCTTAAATGAGCAATGCAAAGAAATAGAGGAAAACTATGGAATGGGAAAGACTAAAGATCTCCTCAAGAAAATTAGAGCTACCAAGGGAATATTTCATGCAAAGATGGATACAGTAAGTGACAGAAACTGTATGGACCTAAAAGAAGCAGAAGATATTAAGAAGAGGTGTCGACAACACATGTAAGGACTGTACAAAAAAGATTTTAATGACTCGGATAACCATGATGGTGTGATCACCCACCTAGAACCATTTATACTGAGACGAGAAGTCAAGTGGGCCTTTAGGCAGCATGACTACAAAGAAAGATGTAAATGGTAATGGAATTCCTTTTGAGCTATTTCAAATCCTAAAAGTTGAACCTGTGAAAATGCTGCACTCAATATGCCAGCAAATTTGGAAAACTCAGCCATGGCCACAGGACTGGAAAGATGAGTTTTCATTCCAAACCCAAAGAAAAAGATTGTCAAAGAATGTTCAAACTACTACACAATTCCATTCATTTCACACACTAGCAAAGTAATGCTCAAAATTATCCAAGCTAGGCTGCAACAGTACATGAACTGTGAATTTACAGATGTTCAAGCTGGGTTTAGAAAAGGCAGAGGAACCAGAGATCAAATTTCCAACATCTGCTGGATCATAGAAAAAGCAAGAGAGTTCCAGAAAAAACATCTACTTCTGCTTCATTGACTGTACTAGTCTTTAACTTTGTGGATCACAACAAACTGTGGAAAATTCTTCAAGAAGTGGGAATACCAGACCATTTCACCTGCAACCTGAGAAACATGTATGCAGGTCAAGAAGCAACAGTCAGAACCCAACACAGAACAAAAGACTGGTTCCAAATTGAGAAAGGAGTATATCAATACTGTATATTGTCACCCTGCTTATTTAACTTATATGTAGAGTGCATCATGCAAAATGCCAAACTGAATGAAGCACAAGCTGGAATCAAGATTGCCAGGAGAAATACCAAAAATTTCAGATATGCAAATTAGACCAAACTTATGACAGAAAGCAAGGAGAAAATAAGGGCCTCGTTTTTTTTCCAGAATTTAAAATGGATTCTTTTTTCACTGAAGGATAATTTCTTTACTGAATTTTGTGGCTTTCTGTCATACATCAACAAGAATCAGCCATAGGTACACCCATGTCCCCTCCTTCCTGAACCTCTCTCCCATTCTTCCCTCCTAGATTGTCAGAATCCCTGTTTGAGTTCCTTGCCTGAATCATGTAGCAAATTATCATTGCTAAAGAGCCTCTTTGATGAAAGTGAAAGAGAAAAGTTAAAAGCTGACTTAAAATTCAGCAAAAAATTAAGGTCATGGCCTCTGGTCACATAACTTCATGGCAAATAGATGGGGAAGCAATGGAAACAGTGACAGACTTTACTTTGGAGGGCTCCAAAATCACCACAGGTGGTGACTGAAGCCATGAAATTAAATGTACTTGCTCCTTGGAAGAAAAGTTATGACAAACTTCAGTCAGTCCAGTCAGTTCAGTCACTCAGTCGTGTCCGACTCTTTGTGACCACGTGAATCACAGCACGCCAGGCCTCCCTGTCCATCACTATCTCCCGGAGTTCACTCAGACTCACGTCCATCGAGTCAGTGATGCGATTCAGCCATTTCATCCTCTGTCATCCCCTTCTCTTCCTGCCCGCAATACCTCCCAGCATCAGAGTCTTTTCCAATGAGTCAACTCTTCACATGAGGTGGCCAAAGTACTGGAGTTTCAGCTTCAGCATCATTCCCTCCGAAGAAATCCCAGGGTTGATCTCCTTCAGAATGGACTGGTTGGATCTCCTTGCAGTGCAAGGGAGTCTCAAGAGTCTTCTCCAATACCACAGTTCAAAAGCATCAATTCTTAGGCACTCAGATTTTTGCCAGTCCAACTCCTCATACATGACCACTGGAAAAACCATAGCCTTGATTAGACGGACCTGTGTTGGCTAAGTAATGTCTCTGCTTTTCAATATGCTATCTAGTTTTGCCATAACTTTTCCAAGGAGTAAGTGTATTTTAATTTAATGGCTGCAGTCACTATCTTCAGTGATTTTGGAGCCCCACAAAATAAAGTCTGACACTGTTTCCACTGTTTCCCCATCTATTTCCCATGAAGTGATGGGACCAAATGCCATGATCTTCATTTTCTGAATGTTAGCTTTAAGCCAACTTTGTCACTCTCCTCTTTCACTTTCATCAAGAGGCTTTTAAGTTCCTCTTCACTTTGTCTAATAAAGGTGGTGTCATCTGCATATCTGAGGAGATTGATATTTCTCCTGGCAATCTTGATTCCAGCTTGTGCTTCTTCCAGCCCAGCATTTCTCATGATGTACTCTGCATATAAGTTAAATAGATAGCTAGGGAGAATTTGCTGAATGACTCAGGGAATTCAAACCAGGCCTCTGTTAGGGCCTAGAGGGGTGGGAATGTAGTGGGAAGTGGGAGAGAGTTTCAAGAGAGAAAAACATATGCATACCTATGGCTGGCTCATGCTGATGTATGGAAGAGATCAACATAATACTGCAAAGCAATTAATCCTCAATTATAAATAATCATAGATTTATTTTTAAAGTCTAATTTTAAATTTTATTTAATTTTTAATTTTTATTTTTACCTTTACAATACTGTATTCGTTTTGCCATACATTGACATGAATCCACCACGGGTGTACATGAGTTCCCAATACTGAACCCCCTCCCATCTCCTACCCCATATCATCTCTTTGGATCATCCCCGTGCACCAGCCCCAAGCATCCTGTATCCTGTATCGAACATAGACTGGTGACTCATTTCTTACATGATAGTATACATGTTTCAATGCCATTCTCCCAAATCATCCCACCCTCTCCCTCTCCCTCAGAGTCTAAAAGTCCGTTCTATACATCTGTGTCTCTTTTGCTGTCTCACATACAGGGCTATGATTACCATATTTCCAAATTCCATATATATGCGATAGTATATTGTATTGGTGTTTTTCTTTCTGGCTTTCTTCACTCTGTATAATCGGCTCCTGTTTCATCCACCTCATTAGAACTGATTCAAATGTATTCTTTTTAATGACTGAGTAATACTCCATTGTGTATATGTATGAGAGCTTTCTTATCCATTCATCTGCTGATGGACGTCTAGGTTGTTTCCATGTCCTGGCTATAGCATATGATCATCTAAAATGTTTTGGGAAACTTCAACACTCATTTATGATTAAAAAAAATAAAAACCTTTGCCTGTCAATAAAATGGGCATAGAGGAAATCTGTCACAGCATATAATAAAGCTCATATATGACGAATCCACTGCAAACATTATTCTCATGGTGAAAAACAGAAAGTATTTCCTTATGAACCTCGGGTGGAAGGAAGGAAGAGTTGGGATGAATAAAGAGAGTAGCATGGAAAGTAGCATTCTTATTCCTAAGAGTAAGATATATATAGATAGATAGATAGATATAGATAGATATAGATATAGATATATAGATATATAACAGATTGCTATACATAAGATATAAATAACATATATATGTATGCATATATGTATACACATATTATATATATAATATATGTATATCTTATTCTTAGGGTCATGATGGAGAGGTCTGACAGAATGTGGTCCATTGGAGAAGGGAATGACAAGCCACTTCAGTATTCTTGCCTTGAGAACCCCATGAACTGTATGAAAAGGCAAAATGATAGGATACTGAAAGAGGAACTCCTCAGGTCAGTAGGTGCCCAATATGCTACTGGAGATCAGTGGAGAAATAACTCCAGAAAGAATGAAGGGATGGAGTCAAAGCAAAAACAATACCCAGTTGTGGATGTGACTGGTGATAGAAGCAAGGTCCGATGCTGTAAAGAGCAATACTTCATAGGAATCTGGAATGTTAGATCCATGAACAAGGCAAATTGGAAGTGGTCAAACAGGAGATGGCAAGAGTGAACATCGACATTCTAGGAATCAGCAAACTAAAATGGACAGGAATAGGTGTATCTAACTCAGATGACCATTATATCTACTACTGCAGGCAGGAATCCCTTAGAAGAAATGGAATAGCCATCATGGTCAACAAAAGAGTCCAAAATGCAGTACTTGGGTGCAATCTCTGTTCATTTCCAAGACAAACCATTCAATATCACAACATTCCAAGTCTATGCCACAACCAGTGACACTGAAGAAGCTGAAGTTGAATGGTTTTATGAAGACCTACAAGACCTTTTAGAACTAACACCCCCCAAAAGATGTCCTTTTCATTATAGGGGACTGAAATGCAAAAGTAGGAAGTCAAGAAACACCTGGAGTAACAGGTAAATTGGCCTTGGAATGCAGAATGAAGCAGGGCAAAAGCTAATAGAAATTTGCAAAGAGAACACATTGGTCATAGAAAATACCCTCTTTCAACAACACAAGAGAAGACTCTACACATGGACATCACCAGATGGTCAAAATCGAAATCAGATTGATTATATTCTTTGCAGCCAAAGATGGAGAAGCTCTATACAGTCAACAAAAATAATTCAGGAGCTGACTGTGGCTCAGATCATGAGCTCCTTATTGCCAAATTCAGACTTAAATTGAAGAAAGTAGGGAAAACGACTAGCCCATTCAGGTATGACCTAAATCAAATCCCTTATGATTATACAGTGGAAGTGAGAAATAGATTTAAGGGTCTAGATCTAATAGATAGAGTGCCTGATGAACTATGGATGGACGTTCATGACATTGTAAAAGAGACAGGGATCAATACAATCCTCCATGGAAAAGAAATGTAAAAAAGTAAAGTGGCTGTCTGGGGAGGCCTTACACATAGCTGTAAAAAGAAGAGAAGTGAAAAGCAAAGGAGAAAAGGAAAGATATAAGCGTCTGAATGCAGAGTTCCTGAGATTAGCAAGAAGAGATAAGAAAGCCTTCCTCAGTGATCAATGCAAAGAAATAGAGGAAAACAACAAAATGGGAAATATTAGCGATCTCTTCAAGAGAATTAGAGATAGCAAAGGAACATTTCATGCAAAGATGGGCTCAATAAAGGACAGAAATGGTATGGACCTAACAGAAAGAGAAGATATTAAAAAAAAAAAAAGGTGGCAAAAATACACAGAACAACTGTACAAAAAAGTTTCACAACCAAGATAATCACAATAGTGTGATAAGTCATCTAGAGCCTGAAATGTGAGGTCAAGTGGGCCTTAGAAAGCATCACTAGGAACAAAGCTAGTGGAGGTGATGGAATTCCAGTTGAGCTATTTCAGATCCTGAAGGATGATGCTGTGATAGTGCTGCACTCAATATGCCAGCAAATTTGGAAAACTCAGCAGTGGCCACAGGACTGGAAAAGGTCAGTTTTCATTCCCATCCCAAAAAAGGCAATGCCAAAGAATGCTCAAACTACTGCACAATTGTACTCATCTCGCACGCAAGTAAAGTAATGCTCAAAATTCTCCAAGCCAGGCTTCAGCTATACTTGAACCATGAACTTACTTATGTTCAAGTTGCTTTTTAAAAAGGCAGAGGAACCAGAAATCAAGTTGCCAACATGCGCGGATCATGCAAAAAGCAAGA
This sequence comes from Aepyceros melampus, assembly GCA_006408695.1. Taxonomy (NCBI): domain Eukaryota; kingdom Metazoa; phylum Chordata; class Mammalia; order Artiodactyla; family Bovidae; genus Aepyceros; species Aepyceros melampus. The sequence goes on from SJXQ01002772.1 coordinate 134,582, forward strand.
GAGTTCCAGAAAAACATCTATTTCTGCTTTATTGACTATGCCAAAGGCTTTGACTGTGTGGATCACAATCAACTGTGGAAAATTCTGAAAGAGATGGGAATACCAGACCACCTGATCTGCCTCTTGAGAAACCTATATGCAGGTCAGGAAGCAACAGTTAGAACTGGACATGGACCATCAGACTGGCTCCAAATAGGAAAAGGAGTACGTCAAGGATGTATATTGTCACCCTGCTTATTTAACTTATATGCAGAGTACATCATAAGAAACGATGGACTGGAAGAAACACAAGCTGGAATCAAGATGGCTGGGAGAAATATCAAAAACCTCAGATATGCAGATGACACCACCCTTATGGCAGAAAGTGAAGAGGCACTAAAAAGCCTCTTGATGAGAGTGAAAGAGGACAGTGGAAATGTTGGCTTAAAGCTCAACATTCAGAAACGAAGATCATGGCATCTAGTCCCATCACTTCATGGGAAATAGTTGTGGAAACGGTGTCAGATTTTATTTTGGGGGCTCCAAAATCACTGCAGATGGTGACTGCAGCCATGAAATTAAAAGGCGCTTACTCCTTTGAAGGAAAGTTATGACCATCCAGGTAGCATATTGAAAAGCAGAGACATTAATTTGCCAAAAAGGGTCCATCTAGTCAAGACTATGGTTTTTCCAGTGGTCATGTATGGATGTGAGAGTTGGACTGTGAAGAAAGCTGAGAGCTGAAGAATTGATGCTTTTGAACTGTGGTGTTGGAAAAGACTCTTGAGAGTCCCTTGGACTGCAAGAAGATCCAACCAGTCCATTCTAATACTCAGCCATTAAAAAGAATACATTTGAATCAATTCTAATGAGGTGGATGGAGCTGGAGCCGATTATACAGAGTGAAGTAACCCAGAAAGAAAAACACCAACACAGTTTACTTACACATATATATGGAATTTAGAAAGATGGTAATGATAAACCTGTACGTGAGACAGCAAAAGAGACACAGATGTATAGAACGCCTTTTGGACTCTGTGGGAAGAGAGAGGGTGGGATGATTTGGAAGAATGGCAGTGCAGCATGTATGATATCATAAGTGAAATGAATCGCCAGGCTAGGTTGGATGCAGGATGTAGCATACTTGGGACTGATGCACGGGGATAATCCAGAGAGATGCTGTGGGGCGGGACGGAGGAGGTGGGGATCAGGATTGGGAGTTCATGTACACTCGTGGCTGATTCATGTCAATGTATAGCAAAACGAACACAGTATTGTAAAGCAAAACAAACTAAAAAGTAAAAATTAATTTAAAAAAATAAAAAATAAAATAAAAGCAGGTTTCCTCTGTAAAAAAAAATAAAATAAAAAATAAAGGAGATCGGCTCTGGATGTTCTTTGGAAGGAATCATGCTAAACTGAAACTCCAATATTTTGGCCACCTCATGCGAAGAGTTGAATTATTGGAAAAGACTCTGATGCTGAGAGGGAGTGAGAGCAGGAGGAAAAGGGGATGACAGAGGATGAGATTGCTGGATGGCATCACCGACTCGATGGACACAGTTTGAATGACCTCCAGGAGACGGTGATGGACAGGGAGGCCTGATCTGCTGTGATTCATGGGGTCACAAAGAGTCAGACACGACTGAATGACTGAAGTGAACTGAACTGAATTGATTCCTAGGATCAGAAACAAGACAAGTATGTCCACTTTCACCACTTTTATTCAACATATTTTTGGAAGGCCTAGCCAGGGCCCTCATAGAAGAAAAAAAATTACAAGGATACAAATTGGAAAAGAAAAGAGTAAACTGTCACTCTTCAGAGATGACAGTATACTACACATAGAAAATCCTAAGAGATGCCACCAGAAAATTGTTGGAGCTAATCAATGAATTTGGTAAAGTTGCAGGATACCAAACTGGTACACAGAAATCTCTTGCATTCTTATACACTAACAACGAAAACACAGAAAGAGAATTTAAAGAAACAATCCCATTTACCACTGAACATAACAGAATAAAATACCTAGGATTAAAAATATCAAGGAGACAAAAGACCCGAACTCAGAAAAGTATAAAATACTGATGAACAAAATCAAAGATTTGATACAAACAAGTGGAGAAATAAACCATATTTTTGGACTGGAAATATCAATATTATGAAAATGAGTATACTACCTAAAGCAATCTACAGAGCCAATGCAATTCTTATCAAATGAATAAGTCATTCTTTGTAGAATTAGAACAAAATTTTTGCAGTTTCTGTAGAAACACAAAAGATCCTGAACTGCTAACGTAATCATTGAAAGAAAAGCCTCTAGAGGAATCAGTTTCCCAAACTTCAAACTATACTACAAATCTACAGTAATCAATGTAGTATCAGTTCAGTTCAGTCACTCAGTCATGTCCGACTCTTTGTGACCCCACGAATTGCAGCATGCCTGGCCTCCCTGTCCACCACCAACTCCCAGAGTTCACTCAGACTCAGGTCCATCGAGTCCGTGATGCCATCCAGCCATCTCATCCTCAGTCATCCCCTTCTCCTCCTGCCCCCAATCTCTCCCAGCATCAGAGTCTTTTCAAATGAGTCAACTCTTCGCATGAGGTGGCCAAAGTACTGGAGTTTCAGCTTTAGCATCATTCCTTCCAAAGAAATCCCAGGGCTGATCTCCTTCAGAATGGACTGGTTGGATCTCCTTGCAGTCCAAGGGACTCTCAAGAGTCTTTTCCAACACCACAGTTCAAAAGCATCAATTCTTCGGCACTCAGCCTTCTTCACAGTCCAACTCTCACATCCATACATGACCACAGGAAAAACCATAGCCTTGACTAGACGGGCCTTAGTCAGCAAAGTAATATCTCTGCTTTTGAATATGCTATCTAGGTTGGTCATAACTTTTCCAAGGAGTAAGCATCTTTTCATTTCATGGCTGCAATCACCATCTGCAGTGATTTTGGAGCCCAAAAAATAAAGTTTGACACTGTTTTTACTGTTTCCCCATCTTTTCCCATGAAGTGATGGGACTGGATGCCATGATCTTCGTTTTCCGAATGTTGAGCTTTAATAAACTTAAAAGTGTTTCCACACCAAAAGAAGCCATAAACAAGACAATGCTCACGATGGGAGAAAATATTTGTCAGTGAAGCATCGAACAAACCATTAATATTCAAAATATACAAACAGCTCATGGAGCTCAATGTTTAAAACAAACAAACAAGAAATGGACTCAACAAATAGGTGGAAGAACTAAACAGACATCTCCCTAAAGAAGACATACAGATTGCCAAGAGACACATGGAAAAGTGCTGAACATCACTAATTGTTTGAGGAGTGCAAATCAAAACAATAATGATGTAACTCCACACACCAGTCAGAAATGTCTATCATTAAAAAAATTGCAAACAATTAATGCTGGAGTGAGTGAAGAGGAAAAGGAACCCTCTTGCACTATTGATGGGAATGTAAACTGATACAGCCACTGTGGAGAAGAGTATGGAGATTCCTTAAAAACTACCATATGACCCAGCAATCCCACTCCTGGGCATCAGTTCAGTTCACTTCAGTAACTCAGTCATGTCCAACTCTGTGACCCCATGGGCTGCAGTGCACAACTCCCAGAGCTTGCTCAAACTCATGTCCATTGAGTCAGTGATGCCATTTAACCATTCCCTTCTTCTCCTGCCTTCAATATTTCCTAGCATCAGGGTCTTTTCCAATGAGTCAGTTCTTTGCATCAGGTGGCCAGGGTATTGGAGCTTCAGCATCTGTCCTTCCAATGAATATTCAGGACTGATTTCCTTTAGGATTAACTGGTTTTATCTCCTTGCTGTCCAAGGGACTCTCAAGAGTCCTCCAACACCACAGTTCAAAAACATCCATTTTTTTGGCACTCAGTTTTCTTTATGGTCCAACTCTCACATCCATACATGTCTACAGGAAAATCCATAACTTTGACTAGATGGACCATTGCCAGCTAAGTAATGTCCCTGCTTTTTAATATGCTGTCTGGGTTGATCATAGCTTTTCTTCTAAGGAGCAAGTGTCCTTTAATTTCATGGCTGAAGCCACCTTCTGCAGTGATTTTGGGCCCAAGAAAATAAAGTTTGTCATTGTTTCCATTGTTCCCCATCTATTTGCCATGAAGTGAAGGGACCAGATATCATGATTTTAGGTTTTTTGAATGTTGACTAAGTCAACTTTTTCACTCTCCTCTTTCAAGTTATCAAGAGTTCCTCTTCACTTTCTGCCATAAGGGTGGTGTCATCTGCATTTCTGAGGTTATTGATATTTATCCAAGCAAACTTGATTCCAGCTTGTGCTTCATCCACCCCAGCATTTGCATGAAGTACTCTACCTATAAGTTAAATAAGCAGGGTGACAATATACAGCCTTCACATACTCCTTTCCCAACTTGGAACCAGTCTGTTGTTCCATGTGCAGTTCCATGTCTGGTTCTCCTGGGCATGTATCCTGAGAATATCATAATTCAAAAGACACATGTACCCCAATATTCATTGCAGCACTATTTACAATAGGCAGGACATGGAAACAACCTAAAAGTCCAAAAAGAGATGGAACATATAAGGAACATATGGTACACATATACAATGGAATATTACTCAGACACTAAAAAGAATTAATAAGACTCTTCTCTAGAGACATGGATGTACCTAGAGTCTGTCATTCAGAGTAAAGTCAGTCAGAAAAAGAAAGATAAATGTTGTGTACTGAGAAAAAACATGTGGAATCGAGGAAAATGGTACAGATGAGCCTATATCCATGGCAGGAATAGAGACAAGACTCAGAGAGCAGACAAGTGAACACAAAGGAGTAAAGGGAAACAGTATGAACTGAGAGATAAGGGTTGACATAAATACACTATCACATGTAAAATAGATGGCTAGTGGGAACCTGGTATAAAGTGCAGGAAGCTCAGATTGATGGTCTTTGGTGATGTAGATGGGTGGGATGTGGTGGGAGGGGTGTTGGGAGGCAGTTTAATGAGGGAAGGGATATGTATATAACTAATTCATTTCATTTTACAGTTGAAATTAACACAACATTGTGAAGCAATTATATTTCAATAAATTTTTTTAAAAAAATCCACAACAATAAATGCTGGAGAGCTGTAGAGAAAAGGGAAACCTCCTATACTCTTAGTGGGAATGTAAATTGATACAGCCACTGGGGAATACAGTATGAAAGTTCCTTAAAAAATTAAAAATAGAACTATCATAAAACCTAACAACTTACCTGGGCATATACCCGGAAAAAAACATAATTCAAAAATATACATGTACCCCAGTGTTCATTGCAGCACTATTTACAATATTAGCCAGGACATGGAAATGTTAGTAGGGAGATAGGCAGGAGTAACAGGGGGTGGCTCAGCTGAAAAGGATACAAGATGATCTCTAAATTCCACCTCAAACATTCCCAAGAGAGCTCACAGATATGCTACCAAAAAAGCCAGAGACTTTTCCAACTACTGTACATGTGCCCTAGGACAGAGTGGATACAAATTAACCACAGGGACTTCTCAATGCTCAGATGTATCCCAAGTAATGTAGGAGCCAATTCAGTTCAGTTCAGTTCAGTCGCTCAGTCGTGTCCGAATCTTTGCGACCCCATGAATTGAAGCACGCCAGGCATTTTTGTCCATCACCAGCTCCTGGAGTTCACTCACACTTATGTCCATCGAGTCTGTGATGCCTTCCAGCAATCTCATCCTCTGTCGTTCCCTTTTCCTTCTACCCTCAGTCCCTCCCAGCATGAGTCTTTTCCAATGAGTCAACTTTTCTCATGAGGTGGCCAAAGTGCTGGAGTTTCAGCTTTAGCATTATTCCTTCCAAAAAACACCCAGGACTGATGTCCTTTAGAATGGCCTAGTTGGATCTCCTTGCAGTCCCAGGAACTCTCAAGAGTCTTCTCCAACACCACAGTTCAAAAGCATCAATTCTTTGGTGCTCAGCTTTCTTCACAGTCCAACTCTCACACCCATACATGACAACTGGAAAAACCATAGCCTTGACTAGATGGACCTTTGTTGGCAAAGTAATGTCTCTGCTTTTGAATATGCTGTCTAGGTTGGTCATAACTTTCCTTCCAAGGAGTAACTGCCTTTTAATTTATGGCTGCAATCACCATCTGCAGTGATTTTGGAGCCCCCAAAAATAAAGTCTGACACTGTTTACACTCTTTCCCTAACTATTTGCCGTGAAGTATAGGGCCCAGATGCCATGATCTTAGTTTTCTGAATGTTGACCTTTAAGCCAACATTTTCACTCTCCTCTTTCACTCTCATCAGAGGCCTTTTAGTTCCTCTTCACTTTCTGCCATAAAGGTGGTGTCATCTGCATATCTGAGGTTATTGATATTTCTCCCGGCAATCTTGATTCCAGCTTGTGCTTCTTCCAGCCCAGCATTTCTCATGATGTACTCTGCATATCAGTTAAATAAGCAAGGTGAAAATATACAGCCTTGACATACTCCTTTTCCTATTTGGAACCAGTCTGATGGTCCATGTCCAGTTCTAACTGTTGCTTCCTGACCTGCATATAGGTTTCTCAAGAGGCAGGTTAAGTGGTCTGGTATTCCCATCTCTCTCAGAATATTCCACAGTTTATTGTGATCCACATAGTAAAAGGCTTTGGCATAGTCAATAAAGCAGATGTAGATGTTTTTCTGGAACTCTCTTGCTTTTTCCATGATCCAGCAGATGTTGGCAATTTGATCTCTGGTTCCTCTGCCTTTTCTAAAACCAACTTGAACATCTGGAAGTTCATGGTTCACCTATTGCTGAAGCCTGGCTTGTAGAATTTTGAGCATTGTGAGGTCAATAGTCCCTCATTTAAAAAATTTGCCTATTAACTTTATCATTATTTCTAACATAAAAACATTATTTACAAATTGTCAGCCTTTTGTAATTTATTATACTGCTTCATATATAATTGCTCTTTTCTAGGCTACACTGGGGTTCCCTGGTGCCTCAGGCAGTGACTTCTTCAATGTAGAAGACCTGGGTTCAATCCCTGGGTTGGGAAAATCCCCTGGAGAAGGGAATTGCAACACACTCCAGTATTCTTGCCTGAAGGATCCCATGGACAGTGGAATCTGACGGGCTACAGTTCATTGGGTTGCAGAGTCAGACACACTAAGTGACTAACACACACACACACACACACACACACACACACACACACCGGCTGCATTATCAGCTTGGATAAAGAGTTCAGGCAGTGATGTACACTTTGAACAGTATGCCAACATTACAGGTCATTACCATAGGAAAGGACCCTGGTTAGTGTCATATGCGTGTCAGAGGAAAGGGCCATGTTTATGTCACTCATACTTAAAAGATTCGAGAACAGACACCTGCAGGGAATCAGTGACAAGATGATGAGTTTTAGGAAAGATGTAAGGTCCTGGGTGCATGTAGAAACCAATATCAGTGCAGTTCAGTCAGTCACTCAGTTGTGTCTGACTCTTTGTAACTCCATGGACTGCAGCACACCAGGCATCCCTGCCCATCACCAATTCCCAGAGATTGCTCAAACTCATGTCCATTGAGTCCATGATGCCATCTAAACATCTCATCCTCTGTCATCCTTTTCTCCTCCTGACTTCAATCTTCCCCAGCATCAGGGTCTTTTCAAATGAGTCAGTTCTTTGCGTCAGGTGGCCAAAGTATTGGAGTTTCAGCTTCCACATCAATGCTTTCAATGAATATTCAAGACTGGTGTCCTTTAGGATTGACTGGTAGGATCACCTTACAGTTCAAGGGACTCTCAAGAGTCTTCTTCAACACCACAGTACAAAAGCATAGATTCTTCAGCACTCAGCTTTCTTTATAGTTCAATGCTCACATTCATACATAACTACTAGAAAAAGCATAGCTTTGACTGCTGCTGCTGCTGCTAAGTCTCTTCAGTCGTGTACGACTCTGCGTGACCCCATAGACGGCAGCCCACCAGGCTCCCACATCCCTGGGATTCTCCAGGCAAGAACACTGGAGTGGGTTGCCATTTCCTTCTCCAATGTATATAAGTGAAAAGTGAAACTGAAGTCGCTCAGTCGTGTCCAACTCCCAGCGACCTCATGGCTGTAGCCTATCAAGCTCCTCCATCCATGGGATTTTCCAGGCAAGAGTACAGAAGTGAGGTGCCATCACCTTCCTGATAGCTTTGACTAGACGGACCTTTTTGGTAAAGTAATGTTCCCAATTTTTAGTAAGATTACTAGGTTGGTTATAGCTTTTCTTCCAAGGAGCAAGCATCTTTTAATTTCATGGCTTCAGTCACCATCTGCAGTGATTTGGAACCCAAGAAAATAAAGTCTGTCACTGTTTCCATTGTTTCCTCATCTATTTGTCATGAAATGATGGACAAGGATACCATGATCTTAGTTGTTTTAATGTTGAGTTTTAAGCCAGCTTTTTCACTCTCCTCTTTCACTTTCATCAAGGGGCTCTTTAATTCCTTTTCATTTTCTGTCATAAAAGTGGTGTCATCTTGTTGGAGACCAAGATAGTGCTACTGAGTTTGTCATTGTGTAGGAGAGCCCACACAATGGAGCAAATCAGCTCACTGGGCTTCAGTTCATCTTTATACAAATAGTATATACTTTTGTTTATGTATAACACTGAATAGTATCAGGAAATAAATCAGGAAAGGAGTACGTCAAGGCTGTACATTGTCACTCTGCTTATTTAACTTACATACAAAGTACATCATGAGAAACACTGGGCTGGGTGAAGCACAAGCTGGAATCAAGACTGCCGGGAGAAATATCAATAACCTCAGATATGCAGATGACACCACCCTTAGGGCAGAAAGTGAAGAGGAACTAAAAAAGCCTCTTGATGAAAGTGAAAGTGGAGAGTGAAAAAATTGGCTTAAAGCTCAACATTCAGAAAACAAAGATCATCGGGTCCCATCACTTCATGGTAAATAGATGGAGAAACAGTGGAAACAGTGTCAGACTTTACTTTTTTCTTAATTTTTATTTTTACTTTATTTTACTTTACAATACTGCATTGGTTTTGCCATACATTGACATGAATCCACCACGGGTGTACATGAGTTCCCAATCCTGAACCCCTCTCCCACCTCCCTCCCCATATCATCTCTCTGGATCATCCCTGTGCACCAGCCTCAAGCATCCTGTATCCTGTATCGAACATAGACTGGTGATTCATTCTTACATGATAGTATACATGTTTCAGTGCCATTCTTTCAAATCATCTCACCCTCTCCCTCTCTCTCAGAGTCCAAAAGTCCGTTCTATACATCTGTGTCTCTTTTGCTGTCTCACATACAGGGTTATGATTACCATATTTCTAAATTCCATACATGTGTGTGAGTGTGTGTGTGTGTGTGTGTGTGTGTGTGTGTGTGTTAGCATACTGTATTGATGTTTTTCTTTCTGGCTTACTTCACTCTGTATAATCAGCTCCAGATTCATCCATCTCATTAGAACTGATTCAAATGTATTCTTTTTAATGGCTGAGTAATACTTCATTGTGTATATGTACCACAGCTTTCTTATCCATTCATCTGCTGATGGACATCTAGGTTGCTTTCATGTCCTGGTTATTATAAACAGTGCTGCGATGAACATTGGGGTACACGTGTCTCTTTCAATCCTGGTTTCTTCGGTGTGAATGCCCAGCAGTGGGACTGCTGGGTCATAAGGCAGTTCTATTTCCAGTTTTTTAAGGAATCTCCACACTGTTCTCCATAGTGGCTGTACTAGTTTGCATTCCCACCAACAGTGTAAGAGGGTTCCCTTTTCTCCACACCCTCTCCAGCATTTATTGCTTGCAGACTTTTGGATTTCAGCCATTCTGACTGGTGTGAGATGGTACCTCATTGTGGTCTTGATTTGCATTTCTCTGATAATGAGTGATGTTGAACATCTTTTCATGTGTTTGTTAGCCATTCGTATGTCTTCTTTGGAGAAATGTCTATTTAGTTCTTTGGCCCATTTTTTGATTGGGTTGTTTATTTTTCTGGAATTGAGCTACATAAGTATCACTGCAGATGGTGACTGCAGCCACGAAATTAAAAGGCACTTATTCCTTGGAAGAAAAGTTATGATCAATCTATATAGCATATTGAAGAGCAGAGACATTACTTTGCCAACAAAGGTCCATCTAGTCAAGGCTATGGTTTTTCCTGTGGTCATGTATGGATGTGAGAGTTGGACTGTGAAGAAAGCGAGCACTGAAGAATTGATGCTTTTGAACTGGGGTGTTGGAGAAGACTCTTGAGAGTCCCTTGGACTGCAAGGAGATCCAACCAGTCCATTCTGAAGAAGATTAGCCCTGGAGTTTCTTTGGAAGGAATGATGCTGAAGCTGAAACTCCAGTACTTTGGCCACCTCATGCGAAAAGTTGACTCATTGGAAAAAACTCTGATGCTGGGAGGGATTGGGGGCAGGAGAAGGGGATGACAGAGGATGAGATGGCTGGATGGCATCACTGACTTTGATGGACATGAATCTGAGTGACCTCCGGGAGATGGTGATGGACAGGGAGGCCTGGTGTGCTGCAATTCATGGAGTCACAAAGATTCAGATACGACTGAGTGACTGAACTAACTAACTGACTAACAAACTAACCTCCTCCCACTTCTAAACTCTCCTCACACATCCAAGGGGGCTCCGTGGTAAAGAATCTGCCTGCCAATGCAGAGGACACAGAAGATGCAAGTTCAATCCCCTGTTTGGAAGAGCCCCTGAAGAAAGAGATGGCAACCCTCTCCAGTATTCTTGCCTGGAGAATCCCATGGACAGAGGAGCCTGGTAGGCTACAGTCCATATGGTCACAAAGAGTCGGGCATGATTGAACACACACACACACACACACACACACAACCTCCTCCCACTCTCAGCTCTCCTCACCCATCCCCAACAAATATTTGAAGGGTGAAATCCTGGCATCAATTTTCTTTTTCACTTTAACTGGGAAGCAACTCAGAAGCCTTCATCTTTGAATGCCTTTTAGCTGTTCACCTTCCACAGACAAGGATGTGCTGCAGAACCCAATTTCTAAAATAAGTAGCTTGAAGGGGGTGAAGGATTCTAGAAATTCAATTAAACAAAAGAAAGAAAGAAAGAGTTTCAGAGAGAGAAAGAGTGAGTTTCAGGATTTGTCCAGTTCTGTATATCCTCCTACCCATTGTTCACGCACTAGGAATGGAGTCAGCATCTAAGTTTGGGTCTGATATATGGTAGGAATTTAGGGATCCCATTCACAGGCAATGTGATATTAGAAAATCTTCCCCACCTTAGTCATCTCCTCTTCAAAATCAGGATACTGATAGAAACAACTACATAAAATGACATTAAAAAAAGGACAAAAGTTAATTACCTGGCACGTATTAATAAGTAACTGACAAACAATACTATGTTTTCAACAATTTTAGTGGAAGACACATGAAATTTTTTTTTGAAGGAAAAGAATCCTTTTTCCTTTCTGATATGTTTTTTTTTCTTTTAAAAAATAGTAAACTCAATATTTCCTTTTCATTTACCCCCTTAGCCTTTGCCTTGGTTTAGAATTTCATCAACTCTCATTTAAGCTATTTCAGGATCCTAGTAACCGATCTCCCTGGCAACAGTTTCCACTCTACTCATTACCTAAAGATTGATTTTCTTTCTCTCTTCCCAATCCCTCCCATTATTCTATCTTTCCTCATCAAGTGAATTTCAAAGCCACACTCTAGTACATCATAATGTTAATTTTGTGCCTGACTAATTATCTTTGCATATGAATTAATGTTTCTTGAACAGTTGAAATGATAACCCTGTATAATTTATATTTTGATTTTCACCTAGCAATGATTTAACAAGCCCTTTCCTAACTGCTTAAATGGCCCTAACAATCATTATTTTAGACCACGTATGGACACATATGGGTAAAAACGAACATTTTTCAATTAATTACTTACCTTGTTGTAGTAATGGAGGTTGCTTCAAATTCTTCAGGTTTATTTTAAAAGATGTTGCATTGAAAGTCTGAGCATGCATTTGGTATTTTCCTCACTTTTGACTGATTTCATTCTAAGATAAACTCTATAAGGTAGCATCGGTGAGAAGGAGTGAAAAGATGTTTCTGGCACTTTATTATAATACCAGCTGCTTTCCAAATGGAATGGATAAGTCGCCACCAATCTGTGTTGTGCATTATTAGATCATGTTGCTACAAGACGTAAGAATCACACATTATCACATAAGCTAATTTTGCTTTGAAAAATAAACATTTAATTAACTTAAGGCTTATAATCTGGAATTTTTTCTTTAGTTTAATGACTAAAAATCTTCATATTATTCACATTTCACTCTGTGTGTGCATGTATGTGCACATGAATATGCATTTGGAGTCTAAATATGCATATAGCTTGATTATTTATTAATTATTTATTGCTATACTCATTAAGAACAATTTGTTAATGAGTAAAACAAGAACATCTCTTTAATATTTATTTCAATGACTCTTTATGTTTTTATTGTTTTATTTTTGGTGGTGGTAGAGGGGAAAGAAAGAAAAGCTCCGTCATGTCTGACTCTTTACAAGTCCATGGAATTATCCAGGCAAAAATACTGGAGTTAATAGCCTTTCTCTTCTCCAGGAGACCTTCCCAACCCAGGGATCAAACTCAGGCCTCCCGCATTGCACGTGGATTCTTTACCAGCTGAGTCACAAGGGAAGTCCAAGAAGACTGGAGTGGGTAGCCTATCCCTTCTCCAGTGGATCTCCTGACACAGGAATTGAACTGGGGTCTCCTGCACTGCAGGTGGGTTCTTTACCAACTGAGCTATCAGGAAAGCCCCCAGAGTAGTAGAGGTAGTTCTTTCTTTACCTGCATAGGAAATTTGATGTAATTTAGTGTTTCCAGAAACTTGTGTTAGCACCTTGAGACTGCCCCTTCGGCGCTGTGCGGAGGAAGGGGGCTGGGGGGTGGGGAGGGAGGCCGAGGGACAAACTCGCCTCGTGTCAGGCCAAAGGAGTCTCCTCCTTTTGGGTAACCCAGGAAACCCCGCTCATGCATGTGAGGATCACGGACGTGTGTCGAAGCAGCCATCGTCCCTTGACATCTTCCCCTCCGTGGGAGGAGGTTTCCATTCCTGCCTGCTTTCAGAGACATAGCAAAGGAGGGAGGGGCAGAGCATTCCTCTGGCGCTGGCCGGCTCTTAAGTCCCTTGAATCCAAAACACTCCGTAGGGCACGGAGGTTTACGTGCGGTGGGGTGGGGTGGGGTGGGGAGGGGACGACGGCCTACTCGAACCCTAGCAGTTTTCCCTCCTCTGACGCTTGCCTGGAACCCATGAAAAGCTGAGCTAGTGACTGTGTGCGTGAGTGCGTGCATGGACGCATGGACGTGAGAGACGGCGAGTGTGCGTGTGCGTGTGCATGGATGTGAGAGATAAAGGGGAAAAAAAAAAAAAATCCCCTCCTCCCATCCCCATCCCCACCCCCCTCCTTCCACTTCTCCACCTTGAGACTGCCCCTTCGGCGCTGTGCGGAGGAAGGGGGCTGGGGGGTGGGGAGGGAGGCCGAGGGACAGACTCGCCTCGTGTCAGGCCAAAGGAGTCTCCTCCTTTTGGGTAACCCAGGAAACCCCGCTCATGCATGTGAGGATCACGGACGTGTGTCGAAGCAGCCATCGTCCCTTGACATCTTCCCCTCCGTGGGAGGAGGTTTCCATTCCTGCCTGCTTTCAGAGACATAGCAAAGGAGGGAGGGGCAGAGCATTCCTCTGGCGCTGGCCGGCTCTTAAGTCCCTTGAATCCAAAACACTCCGTAGGGCACGGAGGTTTACGTGCGGGGGGGTGGGGTGGGGTGGGGAGGGGACGACGGCCTACTCCGAACCCTAGCAGTTTTCCCTCCTCTGACGCTTGCCTGGAACCCATGAAAAGCTGAGCTAGTGACTGTGTGCGTGAGTGCGTGCATGGACGCATGGACGTGAGAGACAGCGAGTGTGCGTGTGCGTGTGCATGGATGTGAGAGATAAAGGGAAAAAAAAATCCAGAAACTTGTGTTATTTTCCTTGTTCCTTCGACAGTGGCATAGTGGTAAATAACACACCTACCAATGCAGGAGATGCAAAAGATGTGAGTTTGATGCCTGGGTCAGAAAGATCCACTGCAGTATTATTTCCTAGAAAATTCCATGGACAGAGGAGGCTGGAGGACTACAGTCCATGAGGCCACAAAGAGTTGGACACAGCGGATTACACACACACATACATGCACACACACAATATTTCATTGTGCGTGTATACCACATTTTACTTATTCCTTCATCTGTAAGTTGACCTTTGAGTTGTTTCCATATCTTGGCTATTGTGAATAGCACTATGATGAAGCTGGGAATGCAGACATCTTTTTCAGATACTGATTTCAATTATTTTGAATATAAATCCAGAAATGAGATTGTTGGGCCATATAGTATTCCTATATGCTAACAATGAACTATCTGAAAAAGAAAATAATAAAGCAATACCATTTACAATAGCATCAAAAAGTATTTAGGAATAGGCCTAAACAAGAGAGTGAAAACTTGTACACCTAAAACTGTAAGATATTGATGAACTAAATTAAATAAAAATCATATACACAGAAAGACATACTATATTTATAGGTAAGAATGATTAATATTGGTAAAATGTACATACCACTGAAAAACAAACTACTCAATATCATACTACAAATGATGCAGTCTACATTTTCTATCAAAATTACAGACATTTTTTACAGAAACAACCCACAAAATTCACATAGAAACACAAAAGATCCTGAAAAACCAAGCAAACTTGAACTAAACAGCAATGTTACAGGTATCACACTTTCTAATTTTGAAATTTATTGCAAAGTCTCAGTAATTAAAACAGCATGGTCCTTGCATAAAGACAGAGAGAAAGACCAGTGGAAAAAACTAGAGAAACTAGGAAAAAAGCCTAAATATATTGATTTTCAATAAGGATAGCAAAGACATACAAAGGGAGAAAGCATACACTCTCAACAAATGATGTTGGGAGTACTAGATATCCACGTGCAAAGAATGAAATACAGCATATACATAAAATACCTCAAAATGGATTAAAGATTTAAAACTTAAAAATTGAAACTGTAAAAATCCTCAAAAAAAATAGGAGGAAAGCACCTTAGCATCATCCTTGGCAATTTATTTTTTTGGATTTTATGCTGAATACACATGAAATAAATCCAAAAATAGACAAGTGAGACTACACCAACATAAAAGCTTCTATACAACAAAGAAAATAATCAATAAAGTGAAAAACTGTGGAATGGGAGAAAATATTGCAAACCATCTCTCTGATAAGAGGATAATATCCAAAGTATAGAAAAATCTCCTACAACCCAGCAGCAAAAATAAAAATGATTTAAAATTATCTAATTAAAAATGAACAAATGACTTCAATAGACATTTCTAAAAAAATAAATAAATAAAAGAAAAAGAATCTCACCAATATATGAAAATTTGCTCAACATCACTAATCATGTAGATCAAAACTACAATTGGGTATCACCTCATATCTACTAGGATGATTATTATTAAAACAAAACAAACAAACAAAAAAGATAACAAGTGTTGGTGAAGATGTAAAAATATTAGAACTCATTCATTATTGGTGGGAATGTAGAATGGTGCATTGCACTCTTGAAAAATGTGTGGAGGTTATTCTCTAGCATCTTTTGGGTCCATTGGGAAATGAAGAAAAAGCCAATAATGGATATTGAGAATGGTATCATGGGCCTGGTAAAACGTGCTTTCTCTATTGACTCTACACTGCACAGGGAGGACTCTTGAGATTCCCTTGGACCACAAGAAGATCAATCCATTCAATCCTAAAGGAAATCAATCCTGAATATTCATTGGAAGGGTTGATGCTGAAGCTGAAACTCCAGTACCTTGGCCACCCACCAGGAAGAGCTGACTCATTAGAAAAGACCCTGATGCTAGAAAAGATTGAAGGCAGGAGGAGAAGGGGATGACAGGATACGATGGTTGGATGGCATCACCAACTCAATGGACATGAGTTTGACCAAGCTCTGGGAGACGGTGAAGTACAGGAAAGCCTGGCATGTTGCAGTACATGGGGTTACAAAGAGTCAGACATGATCTCGTGACTGAATAACAAATGTGGCTAATGCCATGATCTTAGTTTTTGGTTGTTTTTTTATTATTTTTATTTTTACTTTATTTTACTTTACAATACTGTATTGGTTTTGCCATACATTGACATGAATCTGCCATGGGTGTACATGAGTTCCCAATCCTGAACCCCTTTCCCACCTCCTTCCCAACATCATCTCTCTGGGTCATCCCCGTGCACCAGCCCCAAGCATCCTGTATCCTGTATCGAACCTAGACTAGCTTTTCGTTCTTACATGATGGTATACATGTTTCAATGCCATTCCCAAATCATCCCACACTCTCCCTCTCCCTTATCCTGAACCCCTTTCCCGCCTCCTTCCCAACATCATCTCTCTGGGTCATCCCCGTGCACCAGCCCCAAGCATCCTGTATCCTGTATCGAACCTAGACTAGCTTTTCGTTCTTACATGATGGTATACATGTTTCAATGCCATTCCCAAATCATCCCACACTCTCCCTCTCCCTCAGAGTCCAAAAGTCCATTCTATACATCTGTGTCTCTTTTACTGCCTCGCATACAGGGTTATCATTATCATCTTTCTAAATTCCATATATATGTGTTAGTATACTGTATTGGTGTTTTTCTTTCTGGTTTACTTCACTCTGTATAATCAGCTCGAGTTTCATCCACCTCATTAGAACTGATTCAAATGTATTCTTTTTAATGGCTAATATTTCATTGTATATATGTACCACAGCTTTCTTATCCATTCATCTGCTGATGGACATCTAGGTTGTTTCAATGTCCTGGCTATTATAAACAGAGCTGCA
The DNA here is from genome assembly GCA_006408695.1 of Aepyceros melampus. Classification (NCBI taxonomy): domain Eukaryota; kingdom Metazoa; phylum Chordata; class Mammalia; order Artiodactyla; family Bovidae; genus Aepyceros; species Aepyceros melampus. The sequence goes on from SJXQ01002772.1 coordinate 151,518, forward strand.
ATGAGCATTGGGGTACATGTGTTTCTTTCAATTCTGGTTTCCTTGGTGTGTATGCCCAGCAGTGGGATTGCTGGGTCATAAAGCAGTTCTCTTTGCAATTTTTTAAGGAATCTCCACACTTTTCTCCATAGTGACTGTACTAGTTTTCATTCCCACCAACAGTGTAAGAGGGCTCCCTTTTCTCCACAACCCTCTCCAGCATTTATTGCTTGCAGACTTTTGAATTGCAGCCATTCTGACTGGTGTGAAATGGTACCTCACTGTGATCTTGATTTGCATTTCTCTGATAATGAGTGACGTTGAGCATCTTTTCATGTCTTTGTTAGCCATCTGTGTGTCTTCCATGGAGAAATGTCTATTTAGTTCTTTGGCCCATTTTTTTGATTGGGTCATTTATTTTTCAGGAATTGAACTGCATAAGTTGCTTGTATATTTTTGAGATTAGTTGTTTGTCAGTTGCTTCATTTGCTATTATTTTCTCCCATTCCGAAGGCTGTTTTTTTCACCTTGTTTATAGTTTCCTTTGTTGTGCAGAAGCTTTTAATTTTTTTTTAAATTTTAGTTTTAAGTTGGCTCTTTCACTCTCCTCCTTAACTTTCATTATTTTTGAGATTAGTTGTTTGTCAGTTGCTTCATTTGCTATTATTTTCTCCCATTCCGAAGGCTGTTTTTTTCACCTTGTTTATAGTTTCCTTTGTTGTGCAGAAGCTTTTAATTTTTTTTTAAATATTTAGTTTTAAGTTGGCTCTTTCACTCTCCTCCTTAACTTTCATCAGGAGGCTCTTTATTTCTTCTTTGCTTTCTGCCATAGAGTGCTATCATCCGCATATCTGAGGTTACTGATATTTCTCCCTGAAACCTTGATTCCAGCTTATGATTCATCCAGCTCAGCATTTTGCATGATGTGGTAGCTCAGTAGGTAAAGCATCTGCCTGCAATGTAGGAGACCTGGGTTCAGTTCCTGGGTCCGTAAGATCCCGTGGAGAAGGAAATGGCAACCCACTCCAGTATTCTTGCCTGGAAAATCCCATGGACACAGGAGCCTGGAAGGTTACAGTCTATGGGGTTGCAAGAGTCGGATATGACTGAGCGACTAAGCACACAGCACACACTCTGTATATAAGTTAAATAAACAGGATGGCACTATCATCATTGTCATACTCCTTTTCCAATTTTGAACCAATCATTGTTTCATGTAAGGTTCTAACTGTTTCTTCTTGGCCCTGATATCATGCATGTTGCACTGCCACTCTCCCAAATCATACCACCCTCTCCCTCTCCCACAGAGTCCAAAAGGCTGTTCTATACATCTGTGTCTCTTTTGCTGTCTCGTGTACAGGGTTATCATTACCATCTTTCTAAATTCCATATATGTGTGTAAGTATACTGTATTTGGTGTTTTTCTTTCTGGCTTACTTCACTGTGTATAATCGGCTCTAGTTTCATCCACCTCATTAGAACTGATTCAAATGTCTTCTTTTTAATGGCTGAGTAATATGTCATTGTGTATATGTACTACAGCTTTCTTATCCATTCTTCTGCTGATGGACATCTAGGTTGCTTCCATGTCCTGGCTATTTTAAATAGTGCTGCAATGAACATTGGGGTACACGTGTCTCTTTCAATTCTGGTTTCCCCATCATTTTTTATGATCCACACAGTCAAAGGCTTTGGCATAGTCAATGAAGCAGAAGCAGGTTTTTTTTTTTTTTTCTGGAATTTCCTTGCCTCCTCTATGATCCGACGAATGTTGGCAATTTGAAATCTTGTTCCTGTACCCAGGTTTTCTCTCTGAAACCCAGCTTGTACATTTGTACTTAAGTTCTCAGTTCATGTATTGCTGAACTCTAGTTTCAAGGGTTTTGAGCATAATCCTACTTGCTTGCAAAATAAGCACAATTATCCAATAATTTGAAGAGTCTTTGGCACTGCCCTTCTTTGGGGTTGGAATGGAAACTGATATCTCTGGTTTCGTGGCCATAGTTCATGTATTGCTGAACTCTAGTTTCAAGGGTTTTGAGCATAATCCTACTTGCTTGCAAAATAAGCACAATTATCCAATAATTTGAAGAGTCTTTGGCACTGCCCTTCTTTGGGGTTGGAATGGAAACTGATATCTCTGGTTTCGTGGCCACCCATGAACAGTATGAAAAGGCAAAATGATAGGATACCAAAAGAGAAACTCCCCAGGTCATTAGATGCCCAATATGCTACTTGAGATCAGTGGAGAAATAACTCCATACAGAATGAAGGGATAGAGCCAAAGCAAAAACAATACCCAGTTATGAATGTGACTGGTGATAGAAGCAAGATACGATGCTGTAAAGAGCAGTATTGCATAAGAACCTGGAATGTCAGGTCCATGAATCAAGGCAAATTGGAAGTGGTCAAACAAGAGATGGCAAGGGTGAACGTCGACATTCTAGGAATCAGCAAACTAAAATGGACGGGAATGGGTGAATTTAACTCAGATGACCATTATATCTACTACTGCGGGCAGGAATCCCTCAGAAGAAATGGAGTACCATCATGGTCAACAAAAGAGTCCGAAATGCAGTACTTGGATGCAATCTCAAAAACGACAGAATGATTTCTGTTTGTCTCCAAGGCAAACCATTCAATATCACAATTATCCAAATCTATGCCCCAATCAATAATGCTGAAGAAGCTGAAGTTGAACGGTTTTATGAAGACTTACAAGATCTTTTAGAACTAATGCCCAAAAAAGATGTCCTTTTCATTATAGGGGTCTGGAATGCAAAATTAGGAAGTCAAGAAACACCTGGAGTAACAGGCAAATTTGGCCTTGGAATGCGGAATGAAGCGGGGCAAAAACTAATAGAGTTTTGCCAAGAAAATGCACTGGTCATAGCAAACACTCTCTTCCAAAAACACAAGAGAAGACTACACATGGACATCACCAGATGATCAACACCAAAATCAGACTGATTATATTCTTTGCAGCCAAAGATGGAGAAGCTC
>SJXQ01002773.1:2288-31619 GCA_006408695.1 Aepyceros melampus
CCATCCTACCCCTCTAGATTGAAACAGATCCCTTGTTTGAGTTTACTGAGCCATACAGCAAATTCCCATTTGCTCTCTATTTCATATATGGTAATGTAACTTGCACGTTACTCTTTCCATACATCTCACCCTCTCCTCCCTTCTCCCCATGTCCATAAATCTATTCTCTATGTCTGTTTCTCCATTGCTGCCTTGAAAATAAAGTCTTCAGTACCATTTTTCTAGATTCAGTATATATGTATTAGAATATGAAATATCTTTCTCTTTCTGACTCACTTTACTCTGTATAATAGGTTCTAGGTTCATCCACCTCATCAGAATGGACTCAAATGCTTTCCTTTTTATGACTGAGTAATATTCCATTGTGTATACGTACCACAACTTCTTTATCCATTCATCTGCTGATGGACATCTAGTTTGCTTCCATGTTCTAGCTATCGTAAATAGTGCTGCAATGAACAATGGGATACATGTGTCTTTTCGATATTGGTTTCCTCAGGGTATATGCCTAAGAGTGGGATTGCTGGGTCATATGGTGGTTTTATTCATAGTTTTTTTAAGGTATCTCCTTACCATCTTCCATAGCAGCTGTATAAATTTACATTCCCGTCAACAGTGCAAGAGCATTCCCTTTTCTCCACACCCACTCCAGGATTTATTGTTTGTAGATTTTGATGATGGCCATTCTGACTGGTGTACAGTGATATCTCATTGTAGTTTTGATTTGCATTTCTCTAATAGTGAGCAGTATTGAGCACTTCCCCATGTGTTTATTAGCCATCTGTATGTCTTCTTTGGAGAGATGTCTGTTTAGGTCTTTTTCCTGCCTTTTTTTTTTTCTTTCCCTGCTTTTTGATTGGGTTGTTTATTTTTTCTGGTATTGAGTTGTATGAGCTGCTTGTATATTTTGAAATTAATCCTTTGTCAGTTGTTTCATTTGCTATTATTTTCTCCCATTCTGAGGGTGTCTTTTCACCTTGCTTTGAGTTTCCTTTGCTGTGCAAAAGCTTTTAAGTTTAATCATGTCCTGCTTATTTACTTTTGTTTTTATTTCCATTACTCTAGGAGGTGGGTCATAGAGGATCTTACTTTGATTTATGCATTGAGTGTTCTGCCTATGTTTTCCTCTAAGAGTTTTATAGTTTCTGGTCTTACATTTAGGTCTTAATCCATTTTGAGTTTATCTTCATTTATGATGTTAAAAAGTATTCTAATTTCATTCTTTTACATGTCACTGTCCAGTTTTCCGAGCACCATTTATTGAAGAGGCTGTCTTTGCCCCATTGTATATTCTTGCCTCCTTTGTCAAAAATAAGTTACCCATAGGGGCATGGGTTTCTTTCTGGGCTTTCTGTCTTGTTCCATTGGTCTATATTTCTGTTTTTGTGCCACTACTATACTGTCTTGATGACCATAGCTTTGTAGTGTAATCTGAAGTCAGGAAGATTGATTCCTCCAGCTCCATTCTTCTTTCTCAAGACTGCTTTGGCTACTGGGGTCTTTTGTGTTTCCGTATGAATTGTGTTTTTTTTGTCCTTGTTCTGTGAAAAATGCCATTGATAATTTGATAGGGGTTGCATTGAATCTGTAGATTGCATTTGGTAATATAATCATTTTCACAATATTGATTCTTTCTACCCAGGAACAAGGAATATCTCTCCATCTGTTTATGTTGTCTTTGATTTCTTTCATTAGTGTCTTATAATTTTCTGTGTACAGTTCTTTTGTCTCCTTGGGTAAGTTTATTCCTAGATATTTAATTCTTTTTGTTGCAGTGGTGAATGCGATTGATTCCTTAATTTATCTTTCTGATTTTTCATTGTTAGTATATAGAAATGCAAGTGATATCTGTGTATTGATTTTATATCCTGTAACTTTGCCAAATTCATTGATTAACTCTAGTAATTTTCTGATACTATCTTTAGGGTTTTTATGTACAGTATCATGTCACCTGCAAACAGTAAGAGCTTTACTTCTTCTTTTCCAATCTGTATTCCCTTTGTTTCTCTTTTTTCTCTGATTGGTGTAGCTAGGACATCCAGATCTATGTTGAATAATAGTGGTGAAAGTGGACATCCTTGTCTTGTGCCTGATTTTAGGGGGAATGCTTTCAATTTTTCACCATTGACAATAATGTTTGCTGTAGGTTTATCACATATGGCCTTTACTATGTTGAGGTAGATTCCTTATATGCCCATTTTTTGAAGAGTTTTAATCATAAATGGGTACTGAATTTTGTCAAAGGCTTTTTCTGTATCTATTGAGGTTATCATATAGTTTTTATCTTTCAGTTTGTTAATACAGTGTATCACATTGTTTGATTTGCATATACTGAAGAATCTTTGCATTCCTGCAATAAACCCAACTTGATCATGGTGTATGAGCTTTTTGATGTGTTGCTGAATTCTGTTTGCTAAAATTTTGTTGAGGATTTTTGCATCTATGTTCATCAGTGATACTGGCCTATAGTTTTCTTTTTTTGTGTTGTCTTTGTCTGATTTTGGTATCAGGGTGATGGTGGCCTCATAGGATGAGTTTAGAAGTCTTCCTTCCTCTGCAATGTTTTGAAAGAGTTTTAGAAGGATAGTCATGAGCTCTTCTCTAAATGTTTGATAAAATTCTCCTGTGAAGCCATCTGGTCCTGGGCTTTTGTTTTTTGGGAGATTTTTGATCACAGCTTCAATTTCAGTGTTTATAATTGGGTTGTTCATAATTTCTATTTCTTGCTGGTTCAGTCTTGGAAAACTGAACTTTTCCAAGAATCTGTCCATTTCTTCAAGGTTATCCATTTTATTGCCATATAGTTGTTCATAATAGTCTCTTATAATCCTTTGTAGTTCTGCACTGTCTGTTGTAACCTCTCCTTTTTCATTTCTAATTTTGTTGATTTGATTCTTCTCTCTCTTTTTTTTTTTATTTTCTTCTTTTTTTTTTTTTTTCTTCTTGACAAGCCTTAGTCCGGCTAAAAGCTTGTAAATTTTGTTTATCTTCTCAAAGAACCAGCTTTTAGTTTTATTAATCTTTACTATTGTTTCTTTCATTTCTTTTTCATTTATGTCTGGTCGGATCTTTATGATTTCTTTCCTTCTACTAATTCTGAGGCTTTTTGTTCTTTTTTTCCCCAGTTGTTTTAGGTGTAAAGTTAGGTTGTCTATTCAATGTTTTTCTTGTTTCTTGAGTAGGATTGTATTGCTATAAACGTCCCTCTTAGAACCGCTTTTGCTGCATCCCATAGGTTTTGAGTTGTCATGTTTTCATTGTCATTTGTTTCCAGAAATGTTCTGATCTCCCTTTTGATTTTTTCAGTAACCTGTTGGTTATTTAGAAATGTGTTGTTTAATCTCCATGTGTTTGTGTTTCTTACAGTTTTCTTCTTGTAATTGATATCTAGTCACATAGCCTTGTGGTTGGAGAAGATCCTGGAAAGATTTCAATTTTCTTAAACTTACTGAAGTTTGATTTGTGACCCAAGATGTGATATACCCTGGAGAATGTTCCATGTGCACTTGAGAAGAAGGTGTCTTCTGTATTTGGATGGAATGTCCTGAAGATATCAATGAGATACATCTCATCTAATGTATCATTTAAGACTTCTGTTTCCTTATTAATTTTCTGTTTTGATGATCTGTTCATCGGTGTGAATGGAGTGTTAAAGTCTCCTCCTGTTATTATGTTACTGTCAATTTCTCCTTTTATGTCTGCTTTTCTTAATATAAATTTATTTATTTTAATAGGAAGCTAATTGCTTTACAATATTGTATTGGTATTGCCATACATTGACATGAATCCACCATGGGTGTACATGTGTTCCCCATCCTGAACCCCCCTACCAACTCTCTACCCATCCCATCCCTCTGGGTCATCCCAGTGTAGCAGCCCCGAGCATCTTGTATCATGCATCAAACCTGGACTGGCGATTCATTTCACATATGGTAATATACATGTTTCAATGTTATTCTCCCAAATCATCCCACCTTGCCCTCTCCTACAGAGTCCAAAAGACTGTTCTATACATCTGTGTCTGTTTTGCTGTCTCACATACAGGGTTATCATTTCCATCTTTCTAAATCCCATATATATGTGTTATTATACTGTATTGGTGCTTTTCTTTCTGGCTTACTTCACTCTGTGTAATAGGCTCCAGTTTCATCCACCTCATTAGAACTGATTCAAATGTATTCTGTTTAATGGCTGAGTAATACTGCATTGTGTATATGTCCATGGCTTTCTTATCCATTCATCTGCTGATGGACATCAAGGTTGCTTCCATGTCCTGGCTATTATAAACAGTGCTGCGATGAACATTGGGGTACACATGTCTCTTTCAATTCTGGTTTCCTCGGTGTCTATGTGCAGCAGTGGGATTGCTGGGTTGTATCTAGTTCTATTTCCAGTTTTTTAAGGAGTCTCCACACTATCCTCCATAGCGGCAGTGCTAGTTTGCACTCCCACCAACAGTGTAAGTGGGTTCCCTTTTCTCTATACTCTCTCCATCACTTATTGTTTATAGACATTTTAACAGCAGCCATCCTGACCAACGTGAGATGGTACCTCATTGTGGCTTTTATTTGCATTTCTCTGATAATCAGTGATGTTGAGCATATTTTCATGTATTTGTTAGCCATCTGTATGTCTTCTTTGAAGAAATGTCTGTTTCGTTCTTTGGCCCATTTTTTGATTGGGTCATTTATTTTTCTGGAGTTGAGCTGCATAAGCTGCTTGTATATTTTTGAGATTAGTTGTTTGTCAGTTGCTTCATTTGCTATTATTTTCTCCCATTCAGAAGGCTGTCTTTTCACCTTGCTTATAGTTTCCTTTGTTGTGCAGAAGCTTTTAATTTTAATTAGATCCCATTTGTTTATTTTTGCTTTTATTTCCAGTATTCTGGGAGGTGGATCATAGAGGATCCTGCTGTGATTTATGTCAGAGAGTGTTTTGCCTATGTTCTCCTCTAAGAGTTTTATAGTTTCTTGTCTTACGTTTAGATCTTTAATCCATTTGAGTTTATTTTTGTGTATGGTGTTAGAAAGTGATCTAATTTCATTCTTTTACAAGTGGTTGACCAGTTTTCCCAGCACCACTTGTTAAAAAGATTGTCTTTAATCCACTGTATATTCTTGCCTCCTTTGTCAAAGATAAGGTGTCCATAGGTGCATGGATATATCTCTGGGCTTTCTACTTTATTCCTTTGATCTATATTTCTGTCTTTGTGCCAGTACCATACTGTCTTGATGACTGTGTCTTTGTAGTAGAGCCTGAAGTCAGCCTGGTTGATTCCTCCAGTTCCATTCTTCTTTCTCAAGATTGCTTTGGCTATTCGAGATGTTTTGTATTTCTATACAAATTGTGAAGTTATTTGTTCTAGCTGTGTGAAAAATACCATTGGTAGCTTGATAAGGATTGCATTGAATCTATAGATTGCTTTGGTAGTATACTCATTTTCACTATATTGATTCTTCCGATCCATGAACATGGTATATTTCTCCATCTATTAGTGTCCTCTTTGATTTCTTTCATCAGTGTTTTATAATTTTCTATATATAGGTCTTTAGTTTCTTTAGGTAGGTATATTCCTAAGTATTTTATTCTTTTCGTTGCAATGGTGAATGGAATTGATTCCTTAATTTCTTTTTCTACTTTCTCATTATTAGTGTATAGGAATGCAAGGGATTTCTGTGTGTTGATTTTATATCCTGCAACTTTACTATATTCATTGATTAGCTCTAGTAATTTTCTGGTGGAGTCTCTAGGGTTTTCTATGTAGAGGATCATGTCATCTGCAAACAGTGAAAGTTTTACTTCTTCTTTTCCAATTTGGATTCCATTTGTTTCTTTCTCTGCTCTGATTGCTGTGGCCAAAACTTCCAAAACTATGTTGAATAGTAGTGGTGAAAGTGGGCACCCTTGTCTTGTTCCTGACTTTAGGGGAAATGCTTTCAATTTTTCACCATTGAGGATAATGTTTGCTGTGCTTTTGTCATATATGGCTTTTATTATGTTGAGGTATGTTCCTTATATTCTGCTTTTTGGAGGGTTTTTATCATAAATGGATGTTGAATTTTGTCAAAGGCTTTCTTGCATCTATTGAGATAATCATATGGTTTTTATTTTTCAATTTGTTAATGTGGTGTATTTAGTTCAGTTCAGTTCAGTTCAGTCACTCAGTTGTGTCCGACTTTTTGTGACCCCATAAATCATAGAACACCAGGCCTTCTTGTCCATCACCAACTCCCGGAGTTCACTCAAACTCTTGTCCATCAAGTTGGTGATGCCATCCAGCTATCTCATCCTCTGTTGTTCCCTTCTCCTCCTGCCCCCAATCCCTCACAGCATCAGGGTCTTTTCCAATGAATCAACTCTTCACATGAGGTGGCCAAAGTACTGCAGTTTCAGCTTTAGTATCAGTCCTTCCAATGAACACCCAGGGCTGATCTCCTTTAAAATGGACTGGTTGGATCTCCTTGCAGTCCAAGGGACCCTCAAGAGTCTTCTCCAACACAATTCAAAAGCATCAATTCTTCAGTGCTCAGCCTTCTTCACTGTCCAACTCTCACATCCATACATGACCACAGGAAAAACCATAGCCTTGACTACATGGACCTTTGTTGGCAAAGTAGTAACTCTGCTTTTGAATATACTATCTAGGTTGGTCCTAACTTTCCTTCCAAGGAGTAAGCATCTTTTAATTTCGTGGCTATAATCACCATCTGCAGTGATTTTGGAGACCCCAAAAATAAAGTCTGACACTGTTTCCACTGTTTCCCAATCTGTTTCCCATGAAGTCATGGAACCAGATGCCATGATCTTCATTTTCTGAATGTTGAACATTAAGCCAAGTTTTTAACTCTCCTCTTTCACTTTCATCAAGAGGCTTTTTAATTCCTCTTTACCTTCTGCCATAAGGGTGTTTTCATCTGCATATTTGAAAGTATTGATATTTCTCCTGGCAAATCAAGCCCAAGCTTGATTCCAGCTTGTGCTTCTTCCAGCCCAGCATTTCTCATGATGTACTCTGCATATAAGTTAAATAAGCAGAGTGACAATATACAGCCTTGACGTACTCCTTTTTCTATTTGGAACCAGTCTGTTGTTCCACGCCCAGTTCTAACTGTTGCTTCTTGGCCTGCATATAGGTTTCTCAAGAGGCAGGTCAGGTGGTCTGGTAATCCCATCTCTTGAAGGATTTTCCACAGTTTCTTGTGATCCACACAGTCAAAGGCTTTGGCATAGTCAATAAAGCAGAAATAGAGGTTTTTCTGGAACTCTCTTGCTTTCTCCATGATCCAGAAGATGTTGGTAATTTGATCTCTGGTTCCTCTGCCTTTTCTAAAACCAGCTTGAACATCAGGAAGTTCACGGTTCACGTATTGCTGAAGCCTGGCCTGGAGAATTTTGAGCATTAAATTACTAGTGTGTGAGATGAGTGCAATTGTGTGGTAGTTTGAGCATTCTTTGGCATTGCCTTTCTTTGGAATTGGAATGAAAACTGACCTTTTCCAGTCCTGTGGCCACTGCCGAGTTTTCCAAATTTGCTGGCATATTGAGTGTAGCACTTTCACAGCATCATCTTTCAAGATTTGAAACAGCTCAACTGGAATTCCATCACCTCCACTAGCTTTGTTCCTAGTGATGCTTTCTAAGGCCCACTTGACTTCACATTCCAGGATGTCTGGCTCTAGATGAGTGATCTCACCATCGTGATTATCCAGGTCATGAAGATCCTTTTTGTACAGTTCCTCTGTGTATTCTTGCCACCTCTTCTTAATATCTTCTGCTTCTCTTAGGTCCATACCATTTCTGTCCTTTATCAAGCCCATCTTTGCATGAAATGTTCCCTTGGTATCTCTGATTTTCTTGAAGAGATCTCTAGTCTTTCCCATTCTGTTCTTTTCCTCTATTTCTTTGCATTGATTGCTGAAGAAAGCTTTCTTATCTCTTCTTGTTATTCTTTGGAACTCTGCATTCAGATGCTTATATCTTTCCTTTCCTCCTTTGCTTTTTGCTTCTCTTCTTTTCACAGCTATTTGTAAGGCCTCCTCAGACAGTCATTTTGCTTTTTTTGCATTTCTTTTCCATGGGGATAGTAATCCCTTCACCCATCCTAAATTCCAGCCAGACTGAATTAAATGCCATTTCTCTCTAAATATGGCTGCTTCCCCTAGCTGTCTGCCTTACTTTCATTTCTAGTGTCCTCAAATGCATTTCTCCTCAGTCAAAATAACTGAAACTGTCCAAAGCCCAATTTGAAATTCCCTTTTCCTGGAAGTCCATTCAAATACCCACAGTGGTACTTTCTCCCTCCTCTGAATTCCCAGAGCACTCTGCTGCTCTATTCCACTCTACCCTCTACTACCTGACCCATATGTGTCTTACATCATATTTGCATGATAAGAAACAACCCTGTATTTGTGCTTCTGACAGCTTTCTGCCAAACAGTCATCCAACAAACCCTGAACTGACAAATAAATGCTGGCACCAAAGTAGGTATTAGAAATATAACCATAACCAAAACTGACTTGGTACATGTCCTCAAGAAACTTCTAGGCATGAAGAACCACTGAAAAGGCAATGACCACAGTTCCACAGAAGACTGAAGGCTCTTGGGCTGGTGTAGCAGACACAGACAGGGTTCCTAACTCAGACTTCAAGTACAGAAAACCCTGTTAGAGACTCACATGCAAGCATTTAGCCAGGAGAATTGGCTGGGTAGTGGTTCATTGCTCCGGGTAGAGGAATAGGTTATGAGAACGCCAGGAGAGAAACAGCTGTATAATTTCAAAGCATCACTGGGTAGAGGGGAAGTATGAAGATGGCTGGGGCAGCAAACTCAGAGGTGAGGATGAGAGATAGGCAGAAGCCAGGTCACATCAGGTCTTTTTCACATGAGGAAATCCAGGTATTAGTCTGAGGACAGTGGCAAGCCACTGAAAGGCAATCAAAATTTGCATTTTCAAATAATCACTCTGCTTCAGGGCAGAGACTAGGTTGCAAGGGAGCAGAGCAGGGGCTTCCCTGGGGAAGGAAGTCTTTACTACTGACCCCCCAGTCAGTAGTAAAGAATCTACCTGCCAATGCAGAAAACACAGGTTCAATCCCTGATCTGGGAAGATCCCACATGCTGCAGAGCAACTAAGCCCATGTGCCACAGCTATTGAGCCTGTGCTCTAGAGCCCACGAGCTGCAACTACGGAGCCTGCAAGCCACAACTACTGATGCCTGTGCTCTCTAGAGCCCATTGCTCGCAACAAAAGAAGCCACTGCAACAAGAAGCCTGCACACAGCAACTGGAGAGTAGCCCCTGCTCACTTCGCTACAGGAAAGTCCATGCAGCAACAAAGACCCAGGGCAGCTAGAGATAAATAAAATTATGGGGGGAAAAGAACATTGTTTTAAAAAGAGAGAACAAGGTAGAAAACAGAGAGACCGATTAGAAGCCTGGTGCAGTAATCCAGGCCAGTCACAAGAAGTATATATAGGAGGCTTATACCTATATATTTTAAACAAGTATAATTTGCCAAATTCTAACTCAAATGCATATCTTACCAGCTCTCCCTCTTTTCATCAATAAAATTTTAAGTGAAACTGGCAGAAAATATGTAACTCCCCAGATGATCAAGGGGCCTCTGACTGCCCTATGCCAGACTGCCTCGTCCAACATCTGGATTTTTAATACACCTGGTAGCACTTAAGCACTGTAACCATAATTACCATGAAGAAATTCATTGAATTTCCAAGCGTTGTAGTAGTTCATAGTTCAATCAATCAACAGGGCAAGCATTTTTATTTTTGCAACGAGCACAATCACAGTACTTAGCTGGTAAGCAGTGAGGACAGCCCTATAGAGAATCTGTGCAAGAAACCCTGCTAAAAAGACGCCATATTCTTCTCCTTACATTCCCTAGACCAGGGGCAACATTAGCAAGCACTGTACTTCCGCCTTTGTGTAAACTTGATTGGGAGATGGGAAACAGTGTAAAGCCTACTACCTCAGAAGTTTATCTTTTTGGTCAGATAATATAAATATGTTTTTGAATGGCAGAAACAGAGAGATGGAAAATATACCACATGATAATCTCCCTAATGGTTACAGCACACAATTACTAGCAGGTCTCAGAGACAATGTGTCCTCTTCACTGCAGATAACACAGTAAAGAACTGGGAATCATTTTACTGGCTACCATAGCAACGAATTAATATCAAAAAGAACCATAAAGAAGCCATTCTGAAACAAAAGTAACTCTTTTAGGTAACTTTTAGGTAAATCTCCTCTTTCCTAATTGAATCAAAATTAAGTAATTCAACTCACACACTTCTTTTAAATCAGATATACAATCATTTTGTCTTGAACTATACACTAAGAAACCTATATCGCTCATGTCAGTGTTCTGTGGATTCTTAACATAGCTGTTATTACTTGGTTCTGTTTAGTCTTAACAAATGAGGTATTTTGTTGTGCTTGCTTATAAAACCATATGGGCCACATATATTGTGTCATGTCCTACAAGAAAATATTTGAGACTGATTTGTCTTCCTATTTGAGTATGAGCTAAAGTGGTTCAAGATTTATATTCTGTGGATTATCCTGACCATGCTTTGCCCAGAGTCTCCAGTTAGGCAGGTTTCCTTGTCTGGCTCTTAACTTTCATTAAGAGGTGACAGCTGTCCCTTTTGCCAGATTATTTTGCTCAGTCAACAGACAAAGGATAAGCTACACAAGGCAGATGAGATCAAATTGCAAACCTCTGTTACTTGCCAGAGATCATAACCTTGAATTTTTGTTCCTCAGTAAAAGACTGAAGAATATGCAATCCATTTATTACTTTAGCTATTGAAAAATCTTCACCAGATTAAGCCCAATAAATGAATTATGTAATTGGATGGCATCATATTGGTTTCCTAGATAAATCTGTTTTTTTCTGGATATGCATTAACTATCTCTCATCAGCATATGTTGAGAAACAATATGAAAAAGAGCCCTATAAAACTCAGGACTGTATTTTCTCTCAGGATGCTGTGAAATAAATACATTGTCTCTTATAGCACCCATGACCCCTTAAAGAGACCCACAAAATAAATTTTTCATAGGTCTTAGTTCTGGAAAGAGCTGTGTTTCTCCCCAGGCAATTGGATTTGTTTTTCTTTTATGGGCCCAGTGAAACAGGGACCTGAAACATTCGTGTCTTGGTGTAGGCTGCTAGACAGCTTTTAGCCAATTCTGGTGGCTCACAGATTCACATTAAATTACTCTGTGTACTTTTTTTCCTTATTACAAAAGGAAAAACATAGTTATTGGGGGGAAATTGAAACTTCTGATAAGAAAAAAGAACATAAAAATTACTTGCATCTCACCACCTCGGAATGGTCACTAAACCCTTCGTTACATTTCTTAAAATTTTATTTCTTTGTGCATGTCCTTTATTTTTTCTTACAAAAATGGAATCATGCCTCATATCACTTTGTAACATGCTCTCTTATTTAATATATTGTGAACAAAATTTTATATTATTAAGTGTTCTCTACAACACTTTCATTAACTGTTGAGAATAAACATCCATAGATCCACCAACACCTATTCAGCCATTACTGTATACTAGTTGAATAGCTATGCTCTTTCCATGTTTATATTATAAATGTGTTCTGATGAATATCTTTATAATTGTATCTTTACAATAACCTCTTATAATAACTTTTACTTTCTTAAGAATAAATTTCTAGAATTAAACTGATTAGGTCAAAATTTAGGCAAAATTATAAGGTAAACTACCACACAATTGCACTCATCTCACATGCTAGTAAAGTAATGCTCAAAATTCTCCAAGCCAGACTTCAGCAATACATGAACCGTGAACTCCTTGATGTTCAAGCTGGTTTTAGAAAAGGCAGAGGAACCAGAGATCAAATTGCCAACATCCGCTGGATCATGGAAAAAGCAAGAGAGTTCCTGAAAAACATCTATTTCTGCTTTATTGATTATGCCAAAGCCTTGGACTGTGTGGATCACAAGAAACTGTGGAAAATTCTGAAAGATATGGGAATACCAGACCACCTGACCTGCCTCTTGAGAAATCTGTATACAGATCAGGAAGCAACAGTTAGAACTGGACATGGAACAGACTGGTTCCAAATAGGAAAAGGAGTACGTCAAGGCTGTATAGTGTCACCCTGCTTATTTAATTTCTATGCAGAGTACATCATGAGAAATGCTGGACTGGAAGAAACACAAGCTGGAATCAAGATTGCTGGGAGAAATATCAATAACCTCAGATATGCCGATGACACCACCCTTATGGCAGAAAGTGAAGAGGAGCTAAAGAGCCTCTTGTTGAAAGTGAAAGAGGAGAGTTAAAAAGTTGGCTTAAAGCTCAACATTCAGAAAACAAAGATCATGGCATCTGGCCCCATCACTTCATGGGAAATAGATGGGGAAACAGTGGAAACAGTGTCAAACTTTGTTTTGGGGGGTTCCAAAATCACTGCAGATGGTGACTGCAGCCATGAAATTAAAAGGCGCTTTCTCCTCCTGCCCCCAATCCCTCCCAGCATCAGGGTCTTTTCCAATGAGTCAACTCTTCGCATAAGGTGCCCAAAGTACTGGAGCTTCAGTTTTAGCATCATTCCTTCCAAAGAAATCCCAGGGTTGATCTCCTTTAGAATGGACTGGTTGGATCTCCTTGCAGTCCAAGGGACTCTCAAGAGTCTTCTCCAACACCACAGTTCAAAAGCATCAATTCTTCGGCGCTCAGCCTTCTTCACAGTCCAACTCTCACATCCATACATGACCACAGGAAAAACCATAGCCTTGACTAGACGGACCTTAGTCGGCAAAGTAATGTCTCTGCTTTTGAATATACTATCTAGGTTGCTCATAACTTTTCTTCCAAGGAGTAAGTGTCCTTTAATTTCATGGCTGCAGTCACCATTTGCAGTGATTCTCGAGCCCAGAAAAATAAAGTACGCTTACTCCTTGGAAGAAAAGTTATGACCAACCTAGACAGTATATTCAAAAGCAGAGACATTACTTTGCCGACTAAGGTCCGTCTAGTCAAGGCTATGGTTTTTCCTGTGGTCATGTATGGATGTGAGAGTTGGACTGTGAAGAAGGCTGAGCGCTGAAGAATTGATGCTTTTGAACTATGGTGTTGGAGAAGTCTCTTGAGAGTCCCTTGGACTGCAAGGAGATCCAACCAGTCCATTCTGAAGGAGATCAACCCTGGGATTTCTTTGGAAGGAATGATGCTAAAGCTGAAGCTCCAGTACTTTGGCCACCTCATGTGAAGAGCTGACTCATTGGAAAAGACCCTGATGCTGGGAGGGATTGGGGGTAGGAGGAGAAGGGGACGACAGAAGATGAGATAGCTGGACGGCATCACGGACTCGATGGACATGAGTTTGAATGAACTCCAGGAGATGGTGATGGACAGGGAGGCCTGGCGTGCTGTGATTCATGGGGTCACAAAGAGTTGGACACACTGAGCGACTGAACTGTGTATTTATACAAAGTATTAATAAAAATATTAAAATAGACAAGGAAAAAAAATACCTTAGATACATCTTTAAGTTTGACATAAATCCCTTTTTAAAAGTGTTTAAGAAAGCGTATTTACCTATTAGTGCAATGTTCTTAATGCTGATGAACTAGCCCATTTCTCTACCTCACCTCCAAGAATTAAAAAATTATTTCCAAAACTGCTTTTTCTTTTTAAAAAGACTTCATGTCTGTTTCTAACCTTCAGGCATACTCTGATTCACCACAAATTAACAAACACTATCAACATTTCTCTCAGTTCCTTTTCATCATTTAAATGATCTAAAACCTGTGGCATTAGCCAGACAGGTAGAAAAATGAATTCTTGGAATCCAATGAAGTGGTAAAACAATCTGGGTGGAGTTTACAGGAAGAACTTGATTAGATAATGGAGTTAAAAGGTAGCTACAAAAAGCCTTAAATTGAATTCAGAAGAAACCAAAAGGCATCCTCTTGGGTTCTACTGTTATCATAGGGACAACTTTTGTTAAAAGTTCAACGAGTCTATATGTGGAATGAGAAAAACCACCTGGACAAATGCAGCTTTCAAAGTCAACTAAAGTCAGGCTGATAACCAGCGAGTCAAGAGATGGTAACTGGTCTGTGGTCATCAACTGTATCACAGAAATTCAACTTGCTTGAAACAACGAAACTATTCCCTGAAGTGACTCTCTAAATTTTAAAGTGAACTAAAATTGAATACTACTAAAATTAAATATGGACTTCCCTGGTGACTCAGTGGTAAAAACACCGCCAGCCAATGCAGGAGGATCCAGTTTGATCCCTGGGTCAGGAAGATCCCTTGGAGAAGGAAACAGCAACCCACTCCAGTACTACTGTCTGGGAAATCCCATGGACAGAGGAGTCTGGCAGGCTATAGTCCGTGGAGACGCAACTGAGCGACTGAGCATGCATGCAAAATTAAGTATATCAACCCATGATATCAGTATTTCCATGTTAAGTTTAAAATGATTTTTTTTTCTTGAAGTTTGTATAATGCTTAAGAGAACTTTAACATTTTAGAATCTGATAGTCTTTAAAACTTACAAAGGTAACTGACCAGCTTTATGACTTTACAGTATGAAAGTATTTGGTTTGGTTAACAAGCAATATTGGAATGTTTAAGAGAAATTATGACTCACTATATTTATCGTTTCATTTATTAATATTAACAGTTTTAAGTATCCACGAAAAACCTGCTTGTTGAAATTTTACATTTATTCTTTAAGGTATGTAATGTGCTAAAAAGTAAAATGAAATCCAGTATATGTGTAAATACAAAGAATGTAATTAAGTTAAGCAGCAGTATCATTATTAACAGCTAACATTCAAAGAGCATTTTCCCAGTGCTCAACACTGTTCCCCCATATACTTTACATTATAAACTTATTCATTCAACAAATTATCACTGACCAGCCACCATAAGCTAGGCACCATTTCAAGCTGAGAATTAAATCAATGAACAAAACATAATTGCAACTTCATGGATCTTACATTTTAATAAAAACAGGCAAACAATAAACATCAAGTATGGTAATTACTCTGAAGAAAAATAAACCAGGGAAAGTCAAAGAAAGAAGTGTTATTTTATTTGGTGTAAAGAGGGCCATATCTGTAAGCATCACTCACAGCAAAGTCTATGTAAATGATGCCAGTTGGAAACTCCTTCATCAGGGAAAACATCTCTAGACCAAGTGACATATGAACCAAAGGCATGCAAATATGTAAGTGTATTACAGGGAAAGAAAAAAAAGTACTGGAACTGCCTCCATACTTTCACTGCCTCAGACCTGGGTTCAATCCCTATTCAGGGAACTAAATTTTAGTGGTTTTCCATTTTAATTTACTTTCAAGTTTACAAAGTCACTTAAGGGAATAGTTTTGTTGTTTCAAGTAAGATCCCACAAGCCCTGCAGTACAACCAAAAAGAAAGTACAAAAGTCATTTTACCTCGAGAAGGTGTTTTAAGAGAGATTGACTGCAAGGAGATCCAACCAGTCCATTCTGAAGGAGATCAACCCTGGGATTTCTTTGGAAGGAATGATGCTAAAGCTGAAGCTCCAGTACTTAGGTCACCTCATGTGAAGAGTTAACTCACTGGAAAAGACCCTGATGCTGGGAGGGATTGGGGGCAAGAGGAGAAGGGGACGACAGAGGATGAGATCGCTGGATGGCATCATGGACTCGATAGACATGAGTTTGAGTGAACTCCGGGAGTTGGTGATGGACAGGGAGGCCTGGCGTGCTACGATTCACGGGGTCGTAGTTCCAAATTGAGGAAGGAGTACATCAAGTACATCATGAGAAATGTTGGACTGGATGAAGCACAAGCTGGAATCAAGATTACTGGGAGAAATATCAATAACCTCAGATATGCATGTGATACCACACTTATAGCAGAAAGCAAAGAAGAACTGAAGAGCCTCTTGATGAAAATGAAAGAAAAAAGTGAAAAAGTTGGCTTAAAACTCAGCATTCAGAAAACTAAGGTCATGGCATATGACCCATCACTTCACAGCAAATGGGGAAACAGTGACAGACTTTATATTTTGGGGCTCCAAAATCACTGCAGATGGTGACTGCAGCCATGAAATTAAAAGACGCTTACTCCTTGGAAGGAATCCTAGCTATGACCAACCTAGACAGCATATTAAAAAGCAGAGACATTACTTTGCCAACAAAGGTCCATCTAGTCAAGGTTATGTTTTTTCCAGTAGTCATGTATGGATGTGAGAGTTGGACTATAAAGAAAGCTGAGTACCAAAGAATTGATGCTTTTGAACTGTGGTGTTGAAGAAGACTCTTGAGAGTTCCTTGAACTCGAAGATCAAACCAGTCCATCCTAAAGGAAATCAGTCCTGAATATTTATTGGAAGGACTGATGCTGAAGCTGAAACTCCAACACTTTGGCCACCTGATGCAAAGAACTGACTCATCTGAAAAGACCGTGAAGCTGGGAAAGACTGAAGGCAGGAGAAAGAGATGACAGAGGATGAGATGGTTGGATGGCATCACCGACTCAATGGACATGAATCTGAGTAAACTCCAGAAGCTGGTGATGGGCAGGGAGGCCTGGGTGCTGCAGTCCACGGGGTCACAAAGAGTCACACACGACTGAGTGATTGAACTGAACTGAACTGAACTGAAATCTGTTCAACCCATAATCATGGAATAGCTTCCTCTTTAAACAAGTTTGTCTCCTTTCCAGTATGAAAGTCATTCTCCTAGATATAAGAGAAGTAAAATAGGATTTGAGTAATTGTCATTATTTAAATAATATCTCAATTAATGGACCTCTTTCTTCCCTACTGATCTTGCTCTAAATTTAGCTAAAGTCCTGCTTGCTGTCTTATACATTTTTTGTTAACTTCAACTCATTCAGAGCTCGAGTCTCCCCACATTCTTCCTGACACATTTTTGTATTAACCATCAGTTATATACTATTAGTATTATGGGAATTCTTGATATGTTTTCTTTTGAAATTCATTAGAAATTACTTAATGTGGGAGTCACAATATTTTCTTGAATGACTCATACACTTTTCTCGCCTCTGGAAATTCTGTGTAACTTTAATAACATGTCTCACTTTTTAAAATATGTTTCATTTTTAAGTGCCTTCTATCAATACTGATTGTTTATACCATAGTGGTCACCCTTTTTTCTTAACTTTTTGAAACTTTTCTACGAATTCCTAACTAATAATTTAAAATCCAAAGTAACACAGACACTAATATTTGACTCCCATGATTTCCATTTCTATCTAGGAGACAAAGAATAGTGTATTTTGGAAAAGCAGGGGCTTTGAAATCAGACAGGTATTTGTCACTTACTAGCCATGTAACAAACTTCTCTAAGCCTCTACTTTGACATCAATAAATAACAAATAGCATTTACTGAACACCTATCTTATATCAAGTTGTTTAGTGGCTCAGATAGTAAAGAATCTCTCTGCAACGCAGGAGACCTGGGTTCAATCCCTGGGTCTGAAAGATCTCCTGAAGAAGGGAATGGCAATCCAGTCCAGAATTCTGACTTGGAAAATTCTATGGACGGAAGAGCCTGGCAGGCTCCAGTCCATGGGTCGCAAGAGAGAGAGCCGACTGAGGTGCTGATGCTGGCACTCTGTCTTCTGTCTGGAGCCTGATGAGCTTTATATGTGAGCCTAAAGCACTAGCTCACTTACGCTGAGGGGAACGAGAGCTTAGGTACAAGCTACCTGCTGTCAGTCACAGCGTTCCTCAGTGCCAGAGTCAGGATCGAAGATCTAGGTCCATCCAATTCCAGTCCCATGTTCTTTTTGGTACAACACAAAGAGACATTCACTTGCCCAAAACAAATGTTCAGTAACAGTTAATTCCATATGTACCTCACTATTTTTCCTTGTTGGTCAGAATCAATTTCATACCAGCAACACTCTACAACTTTCAGGAGACTAAACTGCCAGCAACTAATCTATCAAAAGTTCTGATAATCTTATTAATGCATTGTTTAATTAGTCCACTTAATTAAAAGAATTCCATCACATTATGCCAAATGCAATTTTCAGCATTTTTGTGGTAAAAGAACCTTATATGCACTCATAAAAACCCAGGGTTAGAGAAACACAAAAAGTCAGGTAGCTGAACTACCTCATTCAGTGTGATGTGCTACTCATTCATCCTCAAATTCTTAAAATTCTTAAAATACGTAGAGAAAAGGGCTTTTAAAAAAAAAAATAAAAAACTGTCATTCTTGTGAGTAATACAGATCAAGACAACAGAGACATTCACCATAGTTTTCCAGAAACCAAGCAAACACCATACAGAACTTGGAACAAATTCGTCAATATTATAGAACTATAGTTTCTCTTAATTATCTTCTCTTTCTCTTCTCCTCTTTCCCTCTTCATACATTAGATTGCGAATAGCCAATTAAGTGAATGAAAGAATGCTTACTGGGCCTAAACACCACCATGCACATCATTTTAAATCCTGACATTCAGGTAAATTGATCTGAGTAAACAGAAACTAAGTGCTAGAAGGCTAATTTTTTTTTCTATTTTGTAAAAGGAATTAAAAAAAAAAAAAGATTTAGGTATTAAGGTTTATAAATAGGTTTCTAATACTAAGCTGTAGTATAGTGCCATATTAAAGGACTTCTAAAATGTACCCGCTGATGTTTTAAAAATCAGTAATAAGCTGAAAGTGACACTGACAAAAAAGGAAAAAGAAATCTTTTTGGATTGATGTAAAAGTTCTAATAAAACTGGACTGTGGAAATAGTTGCACAACAGTGTAAATTTACTAAAAATCATTGAACTATACTCTTAAAAAGAATATAACTCAGAAATCCTCCTAAAATAAGCTATTATAAAAAAGTAACCAGATGTTCCTTTCTTATATTAGTACCTTGAAATTAACATCGTCATTTAGATTTACTATTCTGCGAATATGCATGCTTACTTGAAATGAACCCCAAGTATAGTTTCAAGCACCCTGGGGACTCTAAGTACTGAACCACACTTGTGATCCTCTTTAATAAAGCAATACAATTCTTAAGTATATGAACTTACCACTGTGCAAAATTTTAATGAAACACTAATCATGTAAGAGCTGCCTTACTAAAACTGCACACAAAACAAAATGTATAAGGAAACAAAGAGTTTGGATAAATAACACCTTGATGAATAAATTTAAGTGATTTCTATTTTTAAAAGTCAAAGTATTCAAATCACAGCTACATCCAGTTCTGCTTTTGTGTATAAAACACAGTTTTAGCAAAAACAGTCCTTGAATATAAGACCTAGAAGAAAATTCAAATATCACTATAAAATGTAATACAAAAAAATTCATTAGAATATATACAGTGGAGCTAGAACAATGCCTATGTGACACTGAGCAAGATAACTTAATCTCTCTGCTTCATTCACTCAGTTGTAGAATGAGGATAACAGTAAACATTACAAGGTTGTTGTGAGGCATAAATGATAATGAATACAATATTTACATGTATCTGCTGCTGCTGCCGCTAAGTCGCTTCAGTTGTGTCCGACTCTGTGCAACCCCATAGACAGCAGCCCACCAGGCTCCGCCGTCCCTGGAATTCCCCAGGCAAGAACACTGGAGTGGGTTGCCATTTCCTTCTCCAATGCATGAAAATGAAAAGTCAAAGTGAAGTCGCTCAGTGTCCGACTCTTAGCAACCCCACGGACTGCAGCGCACCAGGCTCCTTTGTCCATGGGATTTTCCAAGCAAGAGTACTGGAGTGGGGTGCCATTGCCTTCTCCTTACATGTATCTAGCACATGGCAAATGTTTGATAATTTTAAGTTAGTATTACTTTTATAATAGTAAGAGCTTCCCTGGTGGCTCAGCAGTGAAGAATCTGCCTGCCAAGCAGGAGACACAAGGTTTGATTATTGGGTTGGGAAGATTCCCTAGAGAAGAGAATGCAACCTACTCCAGTATTCTTGCCTGGGAAATTCCATGGACAGAGGAGCCTGGCAGGCTACAACCCACGGGTCACAAGAACTGGTCACAACTTAGCAACTAAACCATAACAACGACAGTAACAGTTCAGCCAAAATACTTTCACTAGTACTCTCTTTTTTGTCCAATCAGAGTATATTTATCTAACAAATGTTTTATTAAACAGAATTTGTCCAAAAATTTTAATTTTATATAAAAACTTAAATGCAGGTGCCCTTACTCTACCCTAGTATTGGTTCTCAAAGTGTGATATCCTAATCTACTAAATCTGACACTCTCGGGTTTGAACCCAGCCATGTACTGCTTTTAAAAAAGAAAAACAAAACTTCCAGGCGATTACAATGTATGCTCAAGTTTGAGAGCCACTGCCTTATAGTAGTTACAAACAAATCAAAACTTCCTTCATGAAATTTTGCTAACTATAGAAAGAAAAGTACCTACCCATAAACATGCCTTAGATCAAACTAGAAATAAGCATTTAGTCAAATTTAGTGGTAACTCTATAATCTTTACAAAAGTCAGTTACTTTCTCCTTCACTCTTCATGAGATATTATAACATGATGCCCAAAATCAATGTTTTAAGTCTCCAGGCCAAAAAGTAATTTTTTTAGAAATTAAGTTTTTGCATAACATTTAATTTTAACAAAAGCTCAGCAAATGAAAGAGTACTAGGATATAAAATGTTATCCTTAAAATTATTCTTGAAAAAAACATCTGATTTCCACAGCTACAGGCCATTTATGATATTCTGGTCCTAACAATTACTGAATGACAATAAGCAAAATTCATTTACAAAGGAAATTAACTGTATCTCCCAAGCTAACCATGGGATTTACATGAAAGAAAAATATGTGCAGGACCACAGTAATAAATCTTTCTCTGCCTTCTTTGAAATTAATAAAGTGAAATGGAAGGGTAGAAAATAAAGTATAAAATGAGAATTCCATTTAAGAAAGTTGCACTTACACTTGAGGCCAGCCTGAAAGGGGATGTTAACGAGGTATAACTGACTCTCAGTTTTTTCAGTAGCCTATAACTCGGTTTATAATCTGCACACCACAATGTTATACTGTTCATAAAACAAAATAAATATTTTAAAAGTAAAATGACAAACGAGACTTTTTATGACAGGGGAGGGAAAGGAAGGGTGGGAACTCACATTCTTTGAAATAAGAAGATACCACAGGGTAGCTGTCATAAAAATCAGAGTGAGAATCACTGCTTGAAAGGAATTTGAAGAATGAAAAGAAAGCTGCCAAGTCATAGGATAAAAGTCCAAAAAGCTATTAGCTGGTCAGGAATGCTATACCAAAGTTTTCAAAACAAAACTTCTAAGTAGGAGTGGGGAGAAAAAACAGCTGAGGTATCCTTGAAGGCCATCAATGACAGAAATTAAAAGTATCCTGCTTGCTCAAATAATATTTAATCATAAACAGGGGCTGGCATACAATCAGAAAGCAAAGAAGGCATTTCTTTGATGTCCCCTTCTAGAGTTTCTGGAAACTATGAACGCCATGAGAAAAATGTCTAAGTAAAACTGTTGAGATGTCCAGGTAATATAACCTAGATCAAGTTCTAGGATTTCTCAGATTACTCATATCGAAACAGGATAAAAATGGTTACAAAGAGAGTTAAAGTTCAAAACCAGACAAAATTATTCCGTGGTGCCCAATAGCAAAATAGTGATTTCCTACTGGCCTGGGTAATTAATAACCAGAACACAGTACAAGACAGTTTCTGGGGTTTTGATAATGCTCTGTTTCTAAGGAACGATTACACAGCTCTATGTTCACACTGTGAAAATTCATTAAACTGTACACTTACAAGAACTTTCTGTGTGTATTAATATGATAATCATATTTACATTTTTTTTAAAAGCAAAGAGGGAAAAAAAGGAAATTTCTCCCTCAGGAATTGAAACATATTACTACAAAAACATTAAAATTTAAAGTTTAGTAGAGGCCATTCAGATTAAGAATTATAGGTTTGGGGTGGGGAGTAGAGATTTAATGCAGAGAAGTATTACAGAGCCCCTCAGGGGCTATCAGTGGATAAATCTCACAAAGATACACACACACACACATACACACACACACCCCTTTTTCAGGGGGGGGAAAATCCTGGCTCCTCCCTTTATAACACAGCCAAGTTAAATTGCACTCTATGAACACATAAATCTGCTTCTAATGGAAAAGTGTATATGAACTGCAGGATCTACTTTCCTTAAACTTCTGTCCAATTAAAAAAAAAAACCAAAGTTGCTAGTAAAGAGGTGAGTGAGTCCCAGAATACGATTTTTAACAACTCCTATTCCTGGACCACTTCAGTGCCACTTTGAAAACCCAAGTCATCCATTAGGCAGGGTAGCAGAATTCTGATAGAAATAAAAAGGTATAAATTATGCTCCAATCCCTATAAATCTCATCCCAATCCAAACTATAAGGAAATTTCATCACAGCGGGTTCCTCACCTGCAATTCTCCTTATGTAACCCCCAAGCAGAGGACATACTGTTTTCTAATATTTATGTTTTCACACTCACAACGTTAATCTGGTTTTTCTTCCTAGCATTTATGTAACCACTTCAATCTAAAGGCAAAAGAAAATACTAGTCAATATTTAATAATACAATAGCTTTGGAATATTACAGCTTTAAAATATAAATAAGCATAACAATCTCACTTAAAAAAAAAAAGTATTTGCTTAATTATTCCATAAAGGAAAAAACAAACCACATCTTTGTAAACAATAAGAATTTTAAACATATTTTAAAACTTCTCCTTGACATGGATGCCCTCACTAATGCTCACATGAATTTCTTAGATTATTATTTAACTTCAGTAAATGCATATTGTCATGCCATTCTTAACAGCTGAAAAAGAAAGGAACTCATAATGGCTAATGAGTACTTTTTTAATTAAATATTCTAGAAGGCTAAGATATCAAGCTGTGTATTACTTCTTAATAAGGGAAATACCTTAAGTATACATCCTAATTGTTGACTGGAGAAGTTTACTTCTCTGATTCCACAAAATCCATCAGAGTAGTTTTTCTCTTTGCAGCTTCTTGTACCCTTAGTGCTCGCAGGGCTTAGTCACTCAGTCTGTGCCTGACTTTCTGCAACTGGATGGACTGTAGCCTGCCAACCTCCTCTGTCTGTCCACAGTGATTCTCCCCTCAAGAATACTGAGTGAGTTGCCATGCCCTCCTCCAGGGGACTGTCCCAACCCAGGACTGAACCCAGATCTCCCACACTGCAGGCAGATTCTTTACCATCTGAGCCACCAGGAAGCAAAGCAGTTTCATATTTTATCTCTTCAAGAAAGAAGAAATTGATTCATTTAGTCCTACTAAATTCTGGTATATAGAAAAAGAGTATTTCTAATTTTGGTTGACAAGACAAAGAATTATAAAACATTGTTTTGTACAAAATGAGCTTTTATTATCCTCAAATTATAAAGTGCTTTGAAAAACTAAGAAAACAAATACAATAGAGAGGCCAGAACATATTAAACACATTGTAAGAATCATTTAAAAAGCAATATTAATAAGCAAAAATGAAACATAGCAAAACAAAGAAAAACTATTTAGTAAATAGACTAAACAATTACCAATTTCCAGAAGAACATTTACATTCTCACTTCACACCAATGCCAGTTGAGAAAGTAAATTTACTTAAATCGAAGTTACTAAAACTAAAATAAATAGTATTAAAATCAGTATCATTTGCTCATTACATTTTCAGAGAAGGAAGACTTTCATAAGATTATAAGTAAAACAAAATTAGGTTAATGATTTGGTTACATTAATTTTAAAATTCTGTTTATCTGAAAAACTCACAAAAGAAATGTATCTATTAAGCATGTTTCACCTCAGTAGTAATTTAAGGAAAAAAGTGGTATAATATGACTTACCCTCATTACATTTTTAAATAATATTTAATGTTGAGGTATAGAGAAACAGCCATGACAACATGAATATAAATTGATCCTTTTAACAAATATCCCAACACTGTGTTTTAAGAGCCTTTAAAATTTACCTAAAAATTAAATCTGTAATGTACTAGGAGATAATATTGATACTATATGCATGAAATACCTTATATATAAATGCTCTCACATTCCTTTTTGTATATGCAAAAAAATTAGAAAAGGAGAATAATACATCTACACATGGAACATCATACAACCATTTATAATAATAAGATTTGTGTGAGAATGGGAAAACGTTATCTATAATTAGGTTAAAAAGCAGGACATGAAATTAAATTACTTTTATCTGTAAATATATAAAAGATGTATTTTCATATAATGAAAGAAATACATCAAAAATTTAATATGGTTATATTAACTCCCAATATTCAAAATCCAAAACCAGACACTAAATCATTAAAACATACACAAGTACACAGTTAATACCTAATATCAAGTGCTGTTGCTGCTGCTAAGTCGCTTCAGTCGTGTCCGACTCTGTGCGACCCCACAGACGGCAGCTGACTAGGCTTTGCCGTCCCTGGGATTCTCCAGGCAAGAATGCTGGAGTAGGTTGCCATTTCCTTCTCCAATGCATGAACGTGAAAAGGGAAAGTAAAATTGCTCAGTCGTGTCCGACTTTTAGTGACCCCATGGACTGCAGCCTACCAGGCTCCTCCATCCGTGGGAGTTTCCAGGCAAGAGTGCTAGAGTAGGGTGCCATTGCCTTCTCCTAAATCAAGTGCTACATACCATCATTATCAACAAAGGGAGAATAAAGTTTAAATTAATATATTAAGAGACTGAGTCACTTAAGTGGTGTCTGACTCTTGTGATCCCATGGACTGTAGCCTGTCAGGATCCTCTGTCCATGGGATTTTCTAGGCAAGAATACTGGAGTGGTTTGCCACTTCCTTCTCCAGGGGATCTTCCCCAACCCAAGGATCGAACCCGGGTCTCTTGTACTACAGGCAGATTCTTCACCAACTGAGCTACCAGGGAAGCCTAAAAGAGGCTGAAAAGGCAAGCAAAGCCACAGAGAAAATCTTCAACAGAAATAACACTTCTCAACCCAGGATGTTCAGCTGTGCTACGGATGGAGACTCACTGTTACCATCAGGATTCAAAACTATACACCTGACTCATAAAGAAAGGTCGATTACAAATTCTAATTATCTGCTCTGAAAATTTCTTCATCAACAAATGTGCCAGTCTTTAGCACATTTAGCACATGGTTAATTACTACCAATATTAAATGTAAAACTCTTACTTGGGAAGTAACCCCTTGAAATATTAAATAAGATAAAAGCAATAAAACAAAGTCCATACACAACAGCACCATCTTCTTACTACCACTGTTAAGTGA
The DNA here is from genome assembly GCA_006408695.1 of Aepyceros melampus. NCBI lineage: Eukaryota > Metazoa > Chordata > Mammalia > Artiodactyla > Bovidae > Aepyceros > Aepyceros melampus. The sequence goes on from SJXQ01002773.1 coordinate 27,617, forward strand.
ATTTTCTAGAAAACTGAAACACTTTTATTAAAAAAGCTTTGAAAACATTTACTCTTAAATTTGATGCTTTTGAACTGTGGTTCCTTGGACAGCAAGGAAATCAAACCAGTCGATCCTAAAGGAAATCAACCCTGAATATTCACTGGAAGAACTGATGCTGAAGCTGAAGCTACAATACCTTAGCCACTTGATGCGAAGAGCCGAGTCATTGGAAAAGACCCTAATGCTGGGAAAGACTGAGGGCAAGAGAAGTGGGTGACAGAGGATGAGATGGTTGGAATGGCACCAATGACTCAATGGACATGAGTTTGAGCAAACTCAGGGAAATAGTGAAGGACAGGGAAGCCTGGAGTGCTTCATGGGGTCGAAAAGTGTTGGACACGACATAGCAAATGAACAACTCACAAAAATCTTCTAAAAAGGTATCAATTTCTTAATTCAATTCCTAAAACACAGTACACAGAATAAAATTTATTTCTGATTAATATCATCACTATGACAGACCATGTGCTATCCTGCTCTACAACACTGTGATTCCCTCAGAAGTTAATAATTATAGGACTGTATGTCCCCATATAGTGACACCACTTTTTAAAGTTCCACATACTTAATAGAGCTTCTTCAGTTGTCAGTGTACCTAATTCCAATGGCCCATGTTGTAATCTGTGGGCTAAAAAAATCAGATAACCAACTCTGTTGGGGTTGCAAAATGTTATTTATTCCAGTAAGCAGTTCCTGAATAAAACTCACAGGCTTATTATATACTTGGTTACAGTTATTCTGAAGCCTCAGAGCTCTGCTGTTTCAAACGGAAGATATCACTATCACTCAAAAAATGTTTAATTACTGTTACATACATACTCTGGAGTTCCAAAATAATAAAAATTGAATAGTTTGATAGTATCCTCTGAGAAAGTTCTCAACTTACTTGTCTTTGACTACAGAAAAATTACCTACATGAGAAATAACAGATGAAAAGAAAAAGAAGCAAAAAAGTGAGAAAGACAAGTTCAAATGAAATAGCAGAGTCCATAACGTTTGGTTTTAGAAGTCAAGACTTGACATCTTGGGAAATATTTACTCATACTGTGTTTTTTAATGTATGCTGAAACTGAAACTCCAATACTTTGGCACCTCATGCAAAGAGTTGACTCACTAGGAAAGACCCTGATGCTGGGAGAGATTGGTGGCAGAAGGAGAAGGGGACGACAGAGGATGAGATGGCTAGATGGCATCACCGACTCGATGGACATGAGTTTGGGTAAACTCTGGGAGTTGGTGATGGACACGACTGGCATGCTGCAATCCATGGAGTCGCAAAGAGTTGGACACGACTAAGCAACTGAACTGAACTGAACAGTGGTTATCAGAGTATTAACTACAGAAATTTGCACTACAGTATACATCACACAGACTTTAAAAATCAGAAGACTGAAATTCCTTTGAGGTCCAGCGGTTAGGACTTCATTCTTTCACTGTCAAGGAAACAGCACAGCCAAAAATAAATAAATAAAATAAAAAACAAAACAAAACAAAACAAAATCAAAAGACTTGTACTTAAATTGACATTGAATTTTCATATGAAATGGCAGATTTTTTTAAAAGTCCTACAACATATTGATATTTCTGATCAAATAATTTCCTGTAAACTGTCTTGGACACTGGTTCAGAAAAAGACAGGAAATTAAATGTATATTCTTCATATAATTAATATGTAACATAGGTAATACACTATACAGTTTACAAAGTTACAGGTCTTTAGCACTGTGTCATATCTAAACAAAAAAATTCCAAGTGAGGACATTATCACTTTTGTTAATATCCTCTGATCACTGAAGCTCATTAGCTCTCATAGATGACTTCTATGACAATAAAAAATGACAAAGAAAATAAAATTTCTTGATTAAGTTTTACTCAAGCAAAACTCAAATCATATTAAGTATATTTCTCTTTTTATTTTCTCAGTATATTTCTACCCAGTACTTGGGTATTTTAGTGTCTGTAGAAATCTAATAATTTCTAAGATCTGCTACCAAACAGTTTATAAAACAAAGTAGTTAACAAATACTATTGCAAGGATTGGATACACCAAAGGCCCAATTCCAAAGCAAAATTGTGTAAACACCTTTGCAAAGGTCACTATAAAATTGTCATCTTTGAATCTATAGACACCTTCACAACGTCCAATCTCTAACAAAGTAAAATGTACTCAACAAAAGTTACTTAATGAAAGACAGGCTTTACCTTAGTTAAGAATTCACAGGGTTTCAATTAAACATCAACTTCAGTTGATTTTTTTCGGGGGGGGGGCAGGGAGAGACAGGTGATACAATTTGGGGGGTGAGCTGAAACCCGTTTGAAAAAATTAAGAGGGAAAAAAATTGCCTCACACACTGACTCCAAATTCTCCTCAACTCAAGCCCCATTCCCACCATCACAAGCTGCCTATTTTGGGAACATGGCTGATAACCCTCTACCATCCTTCCTTTTCTCTGCAACTTCTCCAATTTCATTTCAGTATCAACCTATACACACCCCCAAGTCTCCTTTTCCTCTTTCCCACATCACAGCTCTCAACACTCACTTTTATTCCCAACATTCCTGCTTGAACTATTACAAGGGAAAACCACACTGACCAAGAAGAGTGGTCACTTTTTTTATGTGACAGGTCTGCTGTTAGTTTGGAGGGAAAAATACAAAAACCAATCACAAAATGCTGCCTAGCAACTTTTGAGTATATGTACATTTGTTTTATGAACTACTGATATATCTTACATTCTTCAGTTGAACTCACTGAAGTACATAGTCAGAACTATTAAGCTGGTAACTTTTTAAATTGGAAAACTCCAATACACACACTTGAGTAACCGTGTTTACAGAAGTATCAAAAAATAAACATACAAATATAAATGTAAATAAATAGCACAACTATTAAAATATAAATATATATATATATAAAAAATCTGGACTTTCCTAGCAGTCCAGTGATTGTATCTGCACACTTACAATGCCAGCGGCAGCAATTTGATCTCTGGTGGGGAACTAAGATCCCACATGCCCTGCAGGATGACACATATATCTGTATGTATGTATGTATGTTGTTGTTTAGTCCTAAGTCATGTCTGATTTTTTTGCAACCCCATGGACTATAACCCACGAGACTCCGCTGTCCATGGAATTTCCCAGGCAAGAATACTAAAGTGGATTGCCATTTCCTTTTCCAGGGGATCTTCCCAACCCAGGGATTGAACCTGTGGCTCTTGCACTGGCAGGCAAGGGGAGGTGGATTCTTTATCACTGAGCCACCAGGGAAGCCTATATATACATACATACATATATATATATACACACACACACACACATACACACAAACACACATACATGTGTGTGCGGTGTGTGTCTAAAACTCAAGTGACAAACATTTCTTTAAATCTTATTTCATGTGGACTTTTTGTACAGAGCTACCAGCATACTAAATTTCTATGGTAAAAATGCTATCACTCAAGATATTTTCATAAAACTATAATACCAAAAAATCTGTACAAAAAAATTATTTTTTAAAACATGTATGTATGAGTCAAAAAACAAGATGTAACACTAAATAAAAAGTTTTTTTACTCATTACTAATGTTGTGATAGTTTATCTTAAAACACCACCCCTCCATTTCTTCCTCTCCGTTAAAAAAAAAAAAAAGGAAACTATCTGGAATAATACAGAGCTACTGCTAAGAATGGTTACAGAGATTTTAGGACTGAGGAAGGTAACTTGGAAGACTGTGTACCAGAAAGTATTTTACCCTTTCTTCTACTCCGTACTAAATGCAGAGAAAAATAACACGTTTTTAGTTTAAAAACAACTTATGATTACCTGATTAGATTGCTAATTTACCACTATGAATACCAAATTATCCATACTAAAAAAGAAAAATTATGCTATAAATTCACTTTGATAAAACGTTGGAGAAAAGCTAATCTTATCTCAAATCACTTAAGGAAAAATTGA
>SJXQ01002773.1:32694-49447 GCA_006408695.1 Aepyceros melampus
GGGACCTGATCTTCAATTATGAGTTAATAGGCACGTACAAAAAGTTAAAAGTGGTTTTATTCTGTCATAGGATATTGTTCTGATATACAAAGGATCTCTCCAAATGCTGCCAAAAGTTATCGTAAATACAAAGTAAGTTAGAGTGATGAGGAAGTTATCAATGAGCAAATAAGTGGGAGTAAATGATGCCTAGAGAGAAGAAACGGAACGCGCTCTATTTTAAGCGTCCGAGGAGGACAAGTGGAGAAAGCTACTGCGGAAGAAACAAGCGACAGAATGGTTAACAAGTCTGGAATTCTTTAGAAAATGGCAACAAGGGTAAAAACTGACAAGAACGCCTGAAAGTAAGAGGAACGGTATCCAATGGAATCGTCACGTCTCTACGAGCACGGCTCCGGACTTCCAGTGAGACCGGGGAGGAACAGGAACTCTCACTAAGCGGGGAAGGAGCCCGAGCTGAGGGGTACAGTCGCTTCTGCAGGTGGCGGAGCGCCCGCAGGGGGGTGGGGAGGATAGTGTTGCCTCAACTGGGTCAATGTATATTCCCTTCAGGACTAGAGAAAGCTGACACAGCACGTCTCCCGGCACCAACAGGCACTTGCCCTAGGCCCCTCCCTAACAACTTGCCTTGTACAAAGAGTTGCGAGTCCCAGGCCCCCGGAACCCAGGGATCCGCCATCCAGGACAACTGCTCTGCCAAGAAGGTCCCGCGAGAATCAAGAGATCTCGCGATACAAACCCCCTAGCATCTCGCGAGTTCCTCTACAACCAACATGGCGGTACCGAGAAATCCGTATTTCACTACTTAAAAAGGGCTTCATTTACAAACAGGAGAACGTGCAGGAAGTCCTTTCCGCCTTATATTTCTCTTCGTATCCCCCAGTGGAGAAGAAAACCTGCAAACAACCCTAAGACCCGCAACTATCACGGTTACACTACAGAGACACAGCAACTTCCAGCCTCAGCCTCCGAGCTTGTCACGTGGAAGCGGATTCTTGGAGTGCCGGTCACGTGGACCGGTATAAGCAAGCGCGCGCCCGTTGGCCTCCCGAGAGCCCTCCCCCGCCCCCCTTTTGCCCGCGCACACGTGCGCGCGCACCCCCGCCCCACGTGGGGGCCCCGCCGCCGCCGCTGTCGCCGCGGCAGCCTCCAGCCCACCCCCTCCCAGCACTCCGTTCCAAATCCGGGTCCCAGAGCCGATCATCCCCGAGTACCCTCCTCCTCCATTCTACCTCCCCCGCATCTGGCCCCCACCACGTGCCCCGAGCGCCTGCTCACCTTTCGAGCGGGGTTGGGCGCCGCAGGCCACTCAGGGAGGCGCCGTCGCCGTGGCCGCTCTCCGCCCCCGCCACGGCACTGGCTTTGGTGGCCGCCGCTGCAGGAAGCTCAACAGCGGCGCCGGGGCGCTTCCAGGTGGGTCCCCGCCTCCCGTTCCTGCCACTTCCCGCAGCACCAGCGGCTCCTTCCGGTCCCCTCCTTTCTCGTCCTCGCTGGGACGGGCGGGCGGCGGTGGCTGCAGGCGCGCTCAGTACACCGCCTGCTGGTAACCGCAGCCTATGCAGCGCGGGCTGGCGGGGCGGGCCGGGGGCGACATCCGCCCCCGCCCCAGGGCGAGGGCTGGTCTTCTGAGGGCGGCCCCTGGACCAACCCCTGCTGTTGTCTAACTTGGTCCTACCCAAGGAGGAAAGGTGTCCCTGTAGCGCCGCTATTGGAAGTCCGCTTCATCCTACCTTTTCTGGCCTCTTGAGAGATGTGTACACCCTCCCTCCTTAGCATTGTGGTCTTAGGTAGAAAATATGTATATACATTGTATATATTCCAACCTACCTGATACCGAGCGCATAGCCCCCTCGCTCACCTCTCTGGCTTTCCTTCTGTTCCTGCAACAAGCAGGCTCAGGACTTCGCTTAATGCTCTTCCCTCTGGCTGGAACACTTCTCCCAGATTTCTTTTAGCGTCGCGTATTTCAGATACCTTCTCAGAGGTTGACGTCTGAGGCTTCGCAGACCACCGCTCACTCTACCCAAAGGACCATTTTGGAACGTGCTCTTACCTGCTTACATTTCTTCATGGCAGTTAGCACTTCCAGACCTTATTTGTCTGTTCTTAGCCACCAAGCTAAGGGCTTCCCTTGTAGCTCAGTCGGTAAAGAATCTGCCTGCAGTGCAGGAGACCTGGGTTCGATTCCTGAATTGGGAAGATCCCCTGGAGAAGGAAATGGCAACTCACTCCGGTATCCTTGCCTGGAAAATCTCATGGACACAGGAACCTGATAGGCTGCAGTCCAAGGGGTCGCAAAGAGTCCGGCACGACTGAGCAACTAACACTAAATCATATCAAGGGCTTCTCTGGTGACTCAGATGGTAAAGAATCTGCTTGCAATGCAGAAGACCCTGGTTTGATCCCTGGGTAGGGAAGCTCACCTGAAGAAGGAGTTGGCTACCCACTCCAGGATTCTTGCCTGGAGAATTTCGTGGACACAGGAGCCTGGGGGGCTATATACACCTTGGGGTTGCAAAGAGTCTAACTGGACTGAGTGACTAACACTTTCACTTTCTAAATCTTTTCAAGGAACTATAGTCAGCATGCAGGAAAAGGCCCAATACCCATTGCTGGAGATAAGTACTTACCTTGAGTTGATAGTTTCATTGACAAATTCACCATTTATGAGCTAAATTTCCTTTCTGCTCTGTAATTTGAAGATTATATTCCAAAAATATCAAATGCAGTGGTAGAAAATGGTTTAACTGGAGCTTCTGCAATCATGGGGTACTGAATACTTCATTGCTTTCATTTACCTTGTCTTTTGACACTTTTTTCAGTCAAGTGGATATGTGCCTCCTCTTATTTTGCTAATAAAAGTTATTAAAAGATTGAAATGCGTTCTTGTATTTGTTTTAGTTGAGAGTTCAACTCAAAATAACCTCTGCTTGGAGACAAAGAGTGGCAAGTATATTTTTATATTGACACATCAACAAGCCTTTACTGAATCTAGTTACAGGCCCTATTCTAGGACCTAGTGTCACACCACTTCCCAAAGAGGCAAATCCAATGACTGATCAACACGGACCATTAATATTTCTTTCCAAATTTTTGGAACGCCCAGCCCTCTTTCCTCAACTTGCAACAGTTCTGGTGGATCTTCCCATCTCCAGAACAACCTGCACCCTGTTAAGACTCCATGGCAGCTTATCTTCTCCCTCTGCCAGTTCTTCTCTTCTACAAGTGGTGATCCTAAGAACATTCCTAAAGATATGCACACTAATCATATAAGAGTTTGCTTTCTGGAAAACCCAACATGTGACACTATTCACTTTTTTTTTAGAAAATAGGCTTAGAGAGGTTAAGTAACTTATCCAAGTTTGAGCTGCAAAGTTCTATATAGAGATATAAAGTACTGTGGGAACAGAGGAGGGCTTGGGAAAGAGTTTTTATATGGGTTGGCATTTGAGTTACAGCATGACTACAAAGCAGAGGAAAAAGATCATTTTCAGCTGAGGGAATTCTATGAATGAGAGTGTGTGGGAATGTGAGAGGGGAACTACAAGTAGCCCCAAGTGGCTACACTCAAGAGTCTTTGAAACAAACACTGAAAGGGTGATCTCAGGTGATGCCAAGAGCTCTGTGTTAGTACTGGTTTCAACATTTATCACATCACAGATCCAGAACCACTTTTTCCACAGTCCTTTTTAGAGTGTGAAGCAGAGTTTGAAAAAGCCTCTCAAAAGGAATGCTAGAATTAGAAAAATCACCATTTTGCAACCTGTAATGAAATAATTTATGTAGGCAATAAGCATCAGTAGATAACACTATTCATTGAAAAGTTGATCAGTAATTTTACAATGAAAGGATTGCGCTCTCACCATCTGAACTCACTGTTAATCTTTGTATCATTAAAAGTGGGACAAATACTGTGTGACCCCTTGCTTCACCAGGCTCATCTACCATGGTAGACAGTTATATTGGTGTCTGTCAATGAACTATGCCTGCTGATACTCAAGCCCACTCTGTAGTTGTCTTCCATAAGAAAATGGCTAGATACGGGTGCCAGTTCCAGTCCCAACTCCTTGGGACCCTGCAGCATTTTGTGTACCCTCTTGGAATATAGCTGCCAAGGAGTAAGGACAATCAGGTTATCCAGAGAGAGGCCCTGGGGGATGAGATCCTGTGGAGAGAGGGGTTGATGGAAATAAACGTAGTGCCTCAGCCAGTGGGACTGAGGCCCTAGTTAGGTGAGAAGCCTTCTTGAACCTTTCAGCACAGCAAATCTGCCAGCTCAGTGCAGTCCTATCCAGACAACACATGGAAAACCACCCAGACAATCAAAAGAATTGTGAAAAATAACAAATCTTCATTTTAAGCCCAGTAAGTTTTGGGGTTCTTTGTTACACTACAAAGGATCATCTTTAATGTGAGTAGCGTCATGACTCTACTATTTGAGAACTACACCAGCTGCTGTGTTCATGAACATTCTCACTTCAGCGTCCTCAGGTCCTATAGCAGAACTTTACTTGTATGAGAGACAGAAAATTCAAGGAACTTAAACCCAAAAGGCTTGTATGACAAATCTACACCTGAATCATTGCTATCATAAATGTTTATGCCTCCATAATTTTGCCAAACATACACACTTTAGATTTGAATTATCAAAATCATTATCTACTTAGTATTTGGAGCCCTACAGAGGGATAGGCTGGTATCCTGGACTTTCTGCCACTGGTGAAGTGAAAAACACTGTAGAATTATGCATCTGGAAGGCAATGTTACATGCACCCAAAACTGGGGAGAGAGACTGCATTTACCATGTACTTTATATCTTTTAAGCATTTCATTTCATAACAAGAAAGGACATACTCATTTTACAAATGAGGCACCTGAGATAACTGCCAAGGTCACACAGCTAGTAGGTGGAAGAGCGTGTATTTAATGTAAACAATTTGATTATTGTAGATTGATTGCATTAAATGACCTTAATTGTTCACATGTCTGTGTATCCACATCTTTTGCCAGGTGACTTTGCAGTTCTTTAAAAGTAGAATGTGGGGCTTCCCTGGTGGTCTAGTGGTGAAGAATCTGCCTGCCAAGGCAGGAGACACAAGTTCAATCCCTGGCCAGGAGGATCCCATGTGCCACAGATAACTTAGCCCATGTGCCACAACTACTGGGCCAGCGTTCTAGAACCCGAGAGCCACAACTGCTGAGCCCAAGTGCCACAAGTACTGAAACCCATGTGCCTGGAGCCCGTGCTCCACAAGAGAAGCCACCACAATAAGAAGCCCATGCATCGCAACGAAGAGTAGCACCCCAGCTTGCCACAACTAGAGAAAAAGCACGTGCAGCAACAAAAACTCAATGCAGGCAAAAATGAATGTCTTTTTTTAAAAAAATAGAATGTATTTCCCCCTCCCTTGACTCTGAGTTACATCATGCAACTTGCTTTGGTCAAGGAAATATTAGCAGATAGGGTACATGGAGAGACTTCAAAATGGCGTATTTCTTTGCCTTGACCAAGAGAACATGCCTGGGTTAGCCAGGCAAAAGGCATAAGAAACAGAACGAATTTGTTCCAGTCATCTCCATGGAACTCATCCTAGATCAGCTGAATCCTAGACAAACTAGTGAGCTCAGCCAACCTCAGACAACTGCCTAGCCACGACCCCTGCCTCAACTGACTAAAGACAAGGAGTGAGCCTAGGTGAGATGAGCCAAGGGCCTGATTAGCTCAGTTCCCCAGACTTGTGAAATAAATAATGTTCTTCCACATTGCTGAGTTTTTGTGGCTGTTTTGTAGCATCATTGTAGCCAAAGTAACTGATAAACTGGCTCTAGTTGCCCATACTGCTAATGGCTATGTTGCTTTTCAAATTGTTCCAGTTTTAGGTGACTGACAAGTAGATATTCAATACCTTCAGCAAAGAGTTAGAAATTTGAGAATAGAGTTTGTAAGAGTCATTAAGGGTAGTAAGATACAATTGAGAATCATTTTAAAAGAAGCGATGCTTAGGGAATTCACTGGTGGTTCAGTGGTTAGGACTCTATACTCTCATTCCCAAGGGCCTAGATTCAGTTCCTGTTTGTTAAGAGCCCACAAACCTCAGGGCACGGCCAAAAAGATAAAGAAGATATGATATTAAAACAAAGAAATGAATAAGCTCTCTAAAGAAGAGAATAGTTAGTTACAAAGAGTGAGAGAGGTTTATCCTTTAACATCCAGTAAGAGAAGACACAGTAGGCAGATTTGCAGAGGGGAAAAAATGGATGGAATGAAGCACGATGCTTCATAAGGAGGGAAGTTTCAGGATATAGTTGTCACTGAGAAAGTCACTGGACTGTCTAATTGGAAATTTCCTTGTGGCTTCTGAGAGAAACATAGGTTTTGGAATCAGACACATCTGGATTTGAATTCTGACACTTAATAGTTGTATGGCATTATCAACTCAACAGACATGCTGTTGCTGCTGCTACTGCTAAGTCGCTTCAGTCATGTCCGACTCTGTGCAGCCCCATAGACAGCAGCCCACCAGGCTCTGCTGTCCCTGGGATTTTCTAGGCAAGAACCCTGGAGTGGGTTGCCATTTCCTTCTCCAGTGCATGAAAGTGAAAAGTGAAAGTGAAGTCACTCAGTCGTGTCTGACTCTTTGCGACCCCATGGACTGCAGCCTACCAGGCCTCCTCCGTCCATGGGATTTTCCAGTCAAGAGCACCAGAGTGGGTTGCCATTGCCTTCTCCAACAGACATGAGTTTGAGGAAACTCCAGGAGGTACTAAAGTACAGGAAAGCGTGGCATGTTGCAGTCCTTGGGGTTGCAGAGTCAGACATGACTGAACAACTGAAAACAAGAAAACACATTTAACCTAGTGTCTGACACTTGCTAAGAATCTGAGATTAGTAGTGATCAGTGGTGACTGTATTGTTAATAAAATAGTTTTGAATGATAGCCCTTTTTTTCCCCCCTAGAGAAATAGTTTCTTTCTAATCTCCTTCCTCACAACCCTTCAAAGTGGTAACAAGTATATTCAAACTGATCACTTTCCTTTGAGAGTTAAGGGAGTAGATTCAAAAACACAAGGAAATTGCATTTTTCTGATACAATTAACTGCATATAATGTTCCAGAATTTGTTATGGAAATAGTAAAAAGAGAGGGGAAAAAAAGTTTTTTGAGTAAGATGGCAACAGTAAAAGCCAGATAGATTTGAAAGGTAAAGAGGGTAAATATTGAAGTGGAAGCAAAGAATGAAACACAGAAGAATCCTGTGGGGCCTCCCAGGTGCAAATCCTTTCCATGTCCCTGTTTTTTGTTTATAGGAAATAGGTTTCACTCAACCTCCTAGGTATAGGAGGTTCCACCTTCGCTGTATTCCAAAAGTGAAAGTTGGTCAGTCGTGTCCGACTCTTTGTAACCCCATGGACTGTATAGTCCACGAATTCTTCAGCCCAGAATTCCAAAGGGCAGATTCAAACAGTTGCTAATCAGAGAAGAGAATCCAAAGCAGGAATAGTCAAGAAACAATAATACAGAATGGAGTGAGATACTGGTTCCTCCTAGAGGGGTGTGCCAAGCAATTTGATACATATCTCTGAGTTCTTCTACAGGAACAAAAACTCCCCGCCCACCCCCAGCCAGGTGGAAGATAGTAACGTCAGTTCAGTTCAGTTGCTCAGTCGTGTCCAACTCTTTGTGACCCCATGAACCGCAGCATGCCATGCCTCCCTGTCCATCACCAACTGCCAGAGTCCACCCAAACCCATGTCCATTGAGTCGGTGTTGCCATCCAACATCTCATCCTCTGTCGTCCCCTTCTCCTCCTGCCCTCAATCTCTCCCAGCATCAGGGTCTTTTCAAAGGAGACAGCGCTTCACATCAGGTGGCCAAAGTATTGGAGTTTCAGCTTAACATCAGTCCTTCCAATGAACACCCAGGACTGATCTCCTTTAGGATGGACTGACTGGATCTCTTTGCAGTCCAAGGGACTCTCAAGAGTCTTCAACACCGCAGTTCAAAAGCATCAATTCCTTGGTGCTCAGTTTTTTTTTTTTTTTTATAGTCCAACTCTCACATCCATACATGAGTACTGGAAAAACCATAGTAACTTCAAGCTAAGTATAAACACAGACCAGATGGAACCAGAAGGCTGATGATTGAGATTTCTGAACACCAGCCTGCTACCTCACCACAACCAATTAGAGGAGGATTACACATCTGGCAGCCCTCTCCACCAATTTTGCCTGTAAAAATGTCTCCCTGAAACCTACTGGGGATATTTGGATGTTTTGAGCACTAAGTCTCCTGATTGCCCTGTCTGGCACCTTACAGTCAATGCTTTTCTCTCCTTTACCACAACCTGGTGTCAGTAGATTGGTTTTACTGCGTGCAGGCAGGCAGACCCAAATTTGGTTCAATAATAAGAGTGTAGACCAACCAAGAAAGAACTTTGTCACTAAGTATGGTACTGGCACAAAAACAGAAATATAGATGACAAATACAGGAAAATAGATCAATGGCACAGGACAGAAAGCCCAGAAAATAATTCTATGCACATATGATCAATCTATGACAAAGGAGGCAAGACTCTGCAATAGAGGAAAGACAGTCTCTTCAATGTGCCAAACAGTGCTGGAAAAACTAGACAACTATGTGTAAAGGAAAAAAATGTAATTAGAACATTCTTTAACACTACACACAAAAATAAACTCAAAATGGATTAAAGACCTAAATGTAAGATCAGATACTATAAAACTTTTAGAGGAAAACATAAACACTCTTGGACATAAATCATAGCAATATCTTTTCCCATCCATCTCCTAGAGTAATGGAAATAAAAATGAAAATAAATAAATGGGAGCTAATTAAACCCAAAAACTTTTTCACAGCAAAGAAAACCATAAACAAAATTTAAACCCAGAGAATGGGAGAAAATATTTGCAAACAATGTGATCAACAGGGGATTAGTCTCCAAAATTTACAAATAGCTCATGTGGCTCAATATCAAGAAAGCAAACAACCCAATCAAAAAATGGGCAGAAGATCTAAGTAGACATTTCTCCAAAGAATTCATACAGATGGCCAATAGGCACAAGAAAAGATGTTCAACATTGCTAATTATTAGAGAATGCAAATCAAAACTATGAGATATCACCTCATACCAGTCAGAAAGGCTATCAACAAAAAGTCTACAACAATAAATCCTGGAGAGGAGTGGAGAAAAAGGAGCCTTCCTACACTGTTGGTAGGAATATAAACTGGTACAACCACTACGGAGAACTATGGAAGTTCTTCAAACACTAAAAATAGAGCTTTACCATATGACCCAGCAATCCCACTTCTGGGCATATATCTGGAGAAAAATGTGGTTTGAAAGAATACATGAACCTCACCCAATGTTCATTTCAGTAGTATTTACAATAGCCAAGACATAGAAGCAACGCAAATGCTCATCAATAGGAAAATGTATAAAAAAGAAGTAGTACATATATACAATGAAATATTGTTGTTTAGTCACTAAGTCATGTCTGACTCTTTTGCAACCCCATGGACTATACCCACCAGGCTCCTCTGTCCATGGACATTTCCCAGACAAGAATACTGGAATGGGGTTCCATGTCCTTCTCCAAGGGATCTTCCCGACCCAGGGATTGAACCCACATCTCCTGCATTGGTAGGTGGATCACGATGAAGGCCAGTGGAATATTACCCGGCCATTAAAAAGGGTGAAATAATGCCATTCACAGCAGCATGGATGAACCTAGAGATCACACTAAGTGAAGTAAGTTAGAGACCAATATCATATATCAATTATATGCAGAATCTTTTAAAAAATGATACAAATGAACTTACAAAAGAGAAAGAGACACACAGAGAATGAACCTATGATTACCAGGAGGGGAGTGAGGAGAGAGGGGTAGATTGGGAGTTTGGGACGGACATAAACACACTGCCTTATTTAAAATAGATAACCAACAAGGACCTACTGTATAGCCCAGGGAACTATACTCAATATTTTGCAATAATCTATAAGGGAAAAGAGCCTGAAAAAATAGATATATATGTATGTATAACTGAATCACTTTGCTATACACCTGGAACTAACACAACACTGCAAATCAACTATACCTCAATAAAAAAAATTACAATTAAAAAAAAAGAGAAGTGAAGAAAGAGATGTGGCTAGTGTGGCAAATGGGTCTAGGAAATACTAATTTCCTTCATCTTTTGCCTCCAATAAAGGAAAATTTAGCAAGTGTGAAGGCAGGGAAAGTTACAAATGAAAACAGACAGTTGGAGAAAGTCTATGATGCAGATACTTTATTTTTATTTTTTGGCCATGATATGGGCATACAAGATCTTAGTTCTCCAACAGGGATCAAACCCATGCCCCTTGCAGCGAAAGCTCAGAGTTCTAATCACTGAACCACCAGGGAAGTCCCAATACGTAATGTTAACATGTACTGAGGTGTATTACAATGGAATATCATTTCAGTCATACCAAAGAATGAAATGTTGCCATTTTCAACAACATGGATGGGCTTGGAGGGTATTAGGTTAAGTGAAATGTTAGAGAAAGCTGAATACTATATGATATCACTTATATGTGGAATCTAAATAATACAGCAAACTAATGAATATGACAAAAGACAGACAGATTCAGAGATACAGAGAACAAATTAATGATTACCAGTGGCTAGAGGAAAGGGGGGAGGAGCAATGAGGGGTAAGGGATTAAGAGGTGCAAATTATTAACTATAAAATAAGCTATAAGCCTCCTCTGGTGGTCCCAGTGGTTGACATCCACCTGCCAATGCAGGGGACACGGGTTTGATTCCTGGTTCAGGAGAATCCCACATGCCAAAGGCGAGCCATTAATGAAGCCCTCAGGCCTAGAGTTCGTGCTTGGCAACAAGATAAGCCTCTGCAATGATTAACCCACACTTCACAACTAAAGAGTAGTCCCCTCTTACTGCAACCAGAAAAAAGCTGTGCAGCAACAGACTCAGCACAACCAAAAATAAATAAATTTTGAAAAACAAAACAAAGTACAAGGATATATTGTAAAAAAAAAAAAAAAGGATATATTGTGAATATTTTGTAATAACTAACTATAGGTGAAATATGTGGTGGTTTAGTTGCTAAGTCGTGTCCAACTATTGAGACCCCCATGCCCACCAGGCTCCTCTGTCCATGGGATTTTCCAGGCAAGGGTACTGGAGTGAGTTGCCATTTCCTTCTCCAGGGGATCTTCCAGCACAGGAATCGAACCCACGTCTCTGGCATTGCAGGCAGATTCTTTACCAACTGAGCTACAAGGGAAGCTCAAGTGAAGTATTAACTTTAAACAAAAATTTTTTTAAAAAATATGAGTCACAATATAATGAATTGTATTTTTACATCTGTAACTTACATAATATTGTACCTCAACTATACTTCAATTGAAAAAAAGTTTTTTAATTAAAAAAAAAAAGGGTCTTCTCTGGCAGTCCAGTGGTTAAGACACCACCATTCTACTGCAGGGGGCAAGCATCTGATCTCTACTCAGGGAACTAAGATCCCACATGCTTAAAAGCGAGGCCAAAAAAAAAAAAAAATTACTGAGGGAAGTGAAAGGGCATGAGAAGTACCCTGAATGAGTAAATAAATTCATGAGAAAAGAGAGGAAGTCAGAGAGGGAAATAAGAGGGCTTCTCCTTTCTTTAATGCAGAAAGTGAAAAGATGGCAAACATTAAGAGGTGGCAACAGAAGGAAGACAAAGGAGCTTATGCCTCCTCAATCTTAACAAAAGAGGGGTAAGATTATTTACTGCAGCCAAGGGAAAGGCAAGGTTTGAAAGAGCCAGTGTGGTATAGTATGTTATCCTGAGGAACTGACAAAGGATCACTAAAGATGTCATTAAACAGGGAGCTAAATTGATGCAAAAACAAGTTATTTTATGATTATTGGGCTTATAGATGTTGTTAGTCTTCCCATCCTCACTTTTTAAGTTCAGCAATTCTAAATGGTTCTGAAAATCTATGTCTTCTTAAACTAACTGGAAATAATTTAGTAATAGTTCAGGGTAACTGTGTACCTGAGTATATGCTTTGTAATTAACCCAAATCCACAATCTTACAATACAAAATCATAACCTTTCTAAGCAATGGAGTCATTGTCAGTATCAAGGGAGATTAAAATTTTTAAAGTTGGGCATAACATTTATAACAACTGCTTTTTTTTTTTTTTTTTTGGACCCCAGACTTTTTCTTTTTTTGCCTGAGCAGACTGGTTCCAAAAGGAAAAGAAGTATGTCAAGGCTGTATATTGTCACTCTGTTTATTTAACTTATATGCAGAGTACATCATGAGAAACGTTGGGCTGGAAGAAGCACAAGCTGGAATCAAGATTGCCGGGAGAAATATCAATAACCTCAGATATGCAGATGATACCACCATTATGGCAGAAAGTGAAGAGGAACTAAAAAGCCTCTTGATGAAAGTGAAAGAGGAGAGTGAAAAAGTTGGCTTAAAGCTCAACATTCAGAAAATGAAGATCATGGCATCTGGTCCCATCACTTCATGGGAAATAGACGGGGAAACAGTGTCAGACTTTATTTTGGGGGGCTCCAAAATCACTACAGCTGGTGACTGCAGCCATGAAATTAAAAGATGCTTGCTCCTTGGAAGATGACCAGCCTAGACAGCGTATTCAAAAGCAGAGACATTACTTTGTTAACAAAGGTTCGCCTAGTCAAGGCTATGGTTTTTTCCAGTAGTCATGTATGAAAGTGAGAGTTGGACTATAAAGAAAGCTGAGTGCCAAAGAATTGATGCTTTTGAACTGTGGTGTTGGAGAAGACTCTTGAGAGTCCCTTGGACTGCAAGGAGATCTAACCAGTCCATCCTAAAGGAGATCAGTCCTGAGTGTTCATTGGAAGGACTGATGTTGAAGCTGAAACTCCAATACTTTGGCCACCTGATGTGAAGAGCTGACTCATTTGAAAAGACCCTGATGCTGGGAAAGATCAAAGGCGGGAGGAAAAGGGGACGACAGAGGATGAGATGGTTGGATGGCATCACCAACTCAATGGACATGAGTTTGGATAAGCTCCAGGAGTTGGAGATGGACAGGGAGGCCTGCCATGCTGCGGTCCATGAGGTCGCAAAGAGTCAGACACGACTGAGCAACTGAAGTGAACTGAACTGAACTGAGCAGTATATGGGTCTCAGTTCCTTGACCAGTGATGGATCCCATGCCCCAAGCAGTAAAAGCACAGGATCCCAACCATAGGAGTGCCAAGGAATTCCCTTTTTATTTTAAAAATTTCAAACTTAGAGAAATTCCAAGAATAAGGTAGAACCCCTATAATATAGAAACTGTATATTCACTATTTTTAAAAAGTTTTTTAAAAATCAAAGTATAGTTGATGACTACTACTACATGTTACAAGTATACAATATAGTGATTCACAATTTTTAAAGGTTATACTCCATTTATAGTTATGGTAACACATTGACTATAATCCCTGTGCTGTACAATATATTCTTGTAGCTTATTTATATTTAATAGCCTGCTTCTCTTGATCCCTTTCCCTGTACCACTCTACCCTTCTTCCCTCTACCTACTGTTAACCTCTAGTTTGTTCTCTGTATTAGTGAGTCTGCCTCTCTTTGGTATATTCGTTAGTTTGTTGTGTTTTTTAGAATCCACATTAAAGTGATCACTTCAGTTCAGTTCAGTCACTCAGTCGGGTCCAAATCTTTGCGACCCCATGAATTGCAGCACACCAGGCCTCCCTGTCAGCACCAACTCCCAGAGTTCACTCAGACTTACATCCATCGGGTGGGTGACGCCATCCAGCCATCTCATCCTTGGTCGTCCCTTTCTCCTCCTGCCCCCAATCCCTCCCAGCATCAGAGTCTTTTCTAATGAGTCAACTCTTCGCACGAGGTGGCCAAAGTACTGGAGTTTCAGCTTTAGCATCAGTCCTTCCAAAGAACACTCTGGACTGATCTCCTTTAGAATGGACTGGTTGGATCTCCTTGCAGTCCATGGGACTCTCAAGAGTCTTCTCCAACACCACAGTTCAAAAGCATCAATTCTTCGGCACTCACCTTTCTTCACAGTCCAACTCTCACATCCATACATGACCACTGGAAAAACCATAGCCTTGACTAGATGGACCTTTGTTGGCAAAGTAATGTCTCTGCTTTTCAATATGCTATCTAGGTTGGTCATTAACTTTTCTTCCAAGGAGTAAGAATCTTTTAATTTCATGGCTGCAGTCACCATCTACAGTGATTTTGGAGCCCAAAAAATAAAGTCTGACACAGTTTCCACGTTTCCCCATCTATTTCCCATGAAGTGATGGGACCAGATGCCATG
This sequence comes from Aepyceros melampus, assembly GCA_006408695.1. NCBI lineage: Eukaryota > Metazoa > Chordata > Mammalia > Artiodactyla > Bovidae > Aepyceros > Aepyceros melampus. The sequence continues at coordinate 47,048 of SJXQ01002773.1, forward strand.
ATCTTCGTTTTCTGAATGTTGAGCTTTAAGCCAACTTGTTCACTGTCCTCTTTCATGTTCATCAAGAGGCTTTTTAGTTCCTCTTCACTTTCGGCCATAAAGGTTGTGTCACTTGCATATCTGAGGTTATTGATATTTTTCCCGGCAATCTTGATTCCAGCTTGTGCTTCTTCCAGCAACAGCATTTCTCATGATGTACTCTGCATAGAAGTTAAATAAGCAGGGTGACAATATACAGCCTTGACGTTCTCCTTTTCCTATTTGGAATCAGTCTGTTGTTCCATGTGCAGTTCTAACTGTTGCTTCCTGACCTGCATATAGGTTTCTCAAGAGGCAGGTCAGGTGGTCTGGTATTCTCATCTCTTTCAGAATTTTCCACAGTTGATTGTGATCCACACAGTCAAAGGCTTTGGCATAGTCAGTAAAGCAGAAATAGATGTTTTTCTGGAACTCTCTTGCTTTTTCCATGATCCAGCGGATGTTGGCAATTTGATCTCTGGTTCCTCTGCCTTTTCTAAATCCAGCTTGAACATCTGGAAGTTCACAGTTCACATATTGCTGAAGCCTGGACACCACCTAAAATAATGTGTCAGATGTACATTTAAAATGTTTGATGTTATTCTCTCAACAGAAATGACTAGAAACCTTGAATCTAGAGAGGTAACTAGGCCTTGAATCTTTATTTGCCCAGTTGTGTATGTTGATTCCTAGGGCCTCATAACTTGCAGTTTGACAAGCATCAAAGAGATGGGAAGTAAAACCGGGGCTCTTGAAAGATGGTAGTTAAGAAAGGGAAGATAAATGTATAAACAAGAAAAAAAAATTCCTCACCAGCAGTCTACCCCTGCTACAAATTTTCATGAAAAATGCAAACTATAAGATGCTAATACTATTCTGTTTATTTAACTAAACTTTTGTTGTTGTTTTCAGTCACTTAGTCATGTCCCACTCTTTGCGACCCCATGGACAGCAGCACACAGGATTCCCTGCCCTTAAACTTAGTATGTTTTTAGAGATTCACCAGGATGTATTAAAACAATTTAAAAAACCAAGGGAATAATTCAAGACAGTGGTTTCCTGCAAGATGTATGTGTGTGGGTGATTATCAACAGGGCAGACTATACAATAAGCCTCAAGTATATCTATCAAGTATTCTAATTCTTAAAATAAAAAGTACAGTCATATGTGTTTGTTTCAATAGCATTGTTTAAAATTTATCTTGATATATGTTACATTTGTCTTTTATGTAAAATAATAATAAAACAGAAAAAGAAAGAGCTAATAGCATAAGCAATTTAAAACTAGTACAATTTTTTTCAATTATTAACAAAAATATTCAAAGCCATTGTAATCACACCCACCTGCTTCTATGAATCCCTATCAATAGTGGAGAAAAAGCTGAAGGAAGGTCAAAGAAGATGCAGAAATTCCAAGTCCAAGCTAACTCAAAGCCCATAGTAGCTGTTCTTCTTTCCACACTTCCATCTCCAATACCTCTCCAATACCTGGATTCTTCCTGAATTGCTCTCTCTCTCCCGTTCATCTCTGTTTAAAGTATATATTTAAACTAATTTCAGTAAGAAAAAAAAAATATTCATTTTTCCTTTTTCCAAGGTGAAGATTTAGTTCAGTTCAGCTCATTTCAGTCACTCAGTCATGTCCAACTATTTGCGACCTCATGAATTGCAGCATACCAGGCCTCCCTGTCCATCACCAACTCCTGGAGTTCACTCAGACTCATGTCCATCGAGTCCGTGATGCCATCCAGCCATCTCATCCTCTGTCGTCCCTTCTCCTCCTGTCCTCAATCCCTCCCAGCATCAGAGTCTTTTCCAGTGAGTCAGCTCTTTGCATGGGATGACCAAAGTATTGGAGTTTCAGCTTTAGCATCATTCCTTCCAAAGAAATCCCAGGGTTGATCTTCTTCAGAATGGACTGGTTGGATCTCCTTGCAGTCCAAGGGACTCTCAAGAGTCTTCTCCAACTCCACAGTTCAAAACATCAATTCTTCAGCACTCAGCTTTCTTCACAGTCCAACTCTCACATCCATACATGACTACTGGAGAAACCATAACCTTGGCTAGATGGACCTTAGTACGTGCTTAATTATCACATATTAAAATGAAAAGTGATGTGATAATTCTAAAGTGAAGTATAATCTATATAAAATATAGATATCATATGTTTAAGAACTCACAGTTCAGACCAAATAAAGACAGTGTTATAATTTAGATACGCTCACATTTAGAAATGTAGGGAGAATTAATATAGAGAATTTAAGCATCTTGTCAGTTACTTCTTGGAGACTACTCCAGAGTCTTTCCTTAAATATTGTAAATATGAAGAATAAAGTGGCATAACTGTATTAATCTACAGGGAAGAAGAAAAGCAGAAACACAA
>SJXQ01002774.1:0-12505 GCA_006408695.1 Aepyceros melampus
ATGTAGGGAATGCCTTTTGAGAATTCCCAAACTGCCAAAGAAGAAGGACCTTACTGCATTGTCACACACAGGAAGTAGAAATACCTTGGTAGACCCTCAACTTCCTACCTGTTAACACCTACTACAAGGCAATAGAGAAAGACCAGCAGAAGTACCACTCATGCTTCTGAAAATACAAGCTAGAAAAGGATCCCATTAAAGCCAAATCTCTTCTGCCCTTGGCTGCTGGCTCCTATACATTATTGGCTCCACAATGGTTCCAGCATTTCAGGTAGCTGTACCACCTCCTGTGCTCATCACAACAGACTCCAGTGAGGCACAAATGTCTGAGGGCAGACTCCATTATTGACCATATATGAGGAAGGATGAAAATTATACCTGAGACCCAGGAACAGAGACATTATAGAAGAGGATTGGGAATCTTCCAACCAGTTGAGCATGCTGCAGATTAAACACACAGGATTAATGAAACAGACCCTGTATCTATGGAATAGATCAAAAGATGAGAAGAGGTCAAAAAAAAAAAAATTCTCTTCTGCCCTTGGCTGCTGGCTCCTATACATTATTGGCTCCACAATGGTTCCAGCATTTCAGGTAGCTGTACCACCTCCTGTGCTCATCACAACAGACTCCAGTGAGGCACAAATGTCTGAGGGCAGACTCCATTATTGACCATATATGAGGAAGGATGAAAATTATACCTGAGACCCAGGAACAGAGACATTATAGAAGAGGATTGGGAATCTTCCAACCAGTTGAGCATGCTGCAGATTAAACACACAGGATTAATGAAACAGACCCTGTATCTATGGAATAGATCAAAAGATGAGAAGAGGTCAAAAAAAAAAAAAAAAAAAAAAGCCCATGCTCAGGCAGCTGTAAGAACGGACTAGAATTATAACAGTTTTCAATCAGAGGTGTCCTTAGAGAGATCAAGAGCCAGTTCTCTTCATCTTTGGAGAACTTCCCAAAGAGGTGTAGTTGTCCTCTGGTGTCAGGAGCCGTGTCAGACATTACTGACAAAATGGAGGCATGGTCCCCAGCCCCCTCTCCTCATTCCACAGGCACGGATCCTGGGATGAAGGAGTTAGGCCTTGTAATTCTGACGTGCCTTTTCTTCTCCTCAGTTGAGTTGACTGAAAAGGAATATTAACGTGTTTGTGAGAGGAGCATGAGAAGGCACAAAGCCTTCTGCAGCATTCCTCAGAAAATAATTCATGAAGTTATTCATTGACACCTGTTCAAGAACTTTTAAAAGTGTTCCAGGATGAGCACATAGGCAGTAGCTTGAGTCTATGAGAGGAATTGATATCTGAAGTTTATTTGTGAGGAGAATGTTTATGGCAAAGGAGTTTACTGACTTTGAGGCTTCACAGTAATTCAAACTTTAGAAGTTAAAGATTTAAGGAATCCTGTAAGGTTAGCATATTTTACTATAGCTTATAGAAGTTAGGAATTTTTATAGACATTACAGCTAGAAGCGTTTTTAAGAGATAGTGAGCTCAGGATGTTAAGGGCAAACAGGATTTAGGAAGATAAGTAGTAAACTGAGGGATGTAGCTTTAGTTACAATGTAATCACAAGTTAACTATAGGACACATTGGAAGAGGTAGATAATGATAAGGCTGATTCGGAGAGAATAACTAAAGCAGGAATTCTGTTTGAAGAGCAAAAATGATTTATGGAGATAATAAATCAGGAAGACGGGGAACTGAAAGTGTCAAACCTGTAGCCTAATGTTTCTGTAAAGTGTAAAAGATAATATTAAACTTGGAGTAAACAGGCAGTCCATAGAAAACTGAGACGCTGTCTCATTCACCTACACAGTTCACCTCTTCAGGTTGAATCCCTGGCTGCTGGAGTTGGACTCCAGCACTCTGGCTCATGTTGAGGACTCTGCCACCTTCAGATGAGACACTAGAAATATGTGTTAATATTTTGATGCATTGAATTGTTGTGTTGTTTGTGAATCATTTGGTCAGTTCTAAGCTTCTTTGTTACTACACATTAATTTGGTCTTTGAAGATTATTTACACCATATTTTTATTTTTGTATAGCTATCTCTATTGTTACACTGGGTTCCTATTTTCTCTGCCTTTTCTTGCTGTTGTATCACTTCATTTTTTAACACAGGTATGCATTTCTATATTAACTGTGGTTTTCTGTTATTCTGTGGGGGCTGTTCTGATCTTCTTGTCAGATTAGTAGATTGAAATCTTCTGGTTCCCCTAGCTTGAAAAGTCAAGGTTTTTCCTATCTGATAATAAGGTAAAAGCAAAAGCTGTGCTCTTCCTTGACCTTTATTAATTTGCACAGTTTTATTAAGCTGCAAGATAAAAACTTTAATTTTTCCAGTATAATCAGAACTTACTATACCAGGTACCACCGAAATTTTTTAAGCCCTGGAGGGCACAAACGTATGTTGCAGTGGTCGCCTAAAATAAGATAAAATTTTAAAGGTCTGGTTTGTGTAGAGGAGGAGGGGGCTCACCAGGGCATTCAGCCGCTGTGTCCTGTAAGCACTCTCCTTCCTCGGGAGGAAGAGTACAATCTCCCTCCTTTTCTTTGCCAATGGCAGAAAATATGATCTGCGTAGAAGGTGGAGATCCACTACCATCCACTGCTATAGCCTCTCCCATAGTCTAACAGCCTCATGACAGGAGTCCAGAACATTTTTAATTATATTTAACAGAGCAGAAGTATAATAAGTTTTTAGCTGTTTATGTACCTTCACCCAAGTATTTAAATTAAGAGTATTTAAAATTATTGGTATGAAGAAGTTGTCATACTTTTAACTCAATGTTACCCATGTCAGAAATTTATATAGAGGAAGATTTAAGTTTTGTAAAAGAGGTTTCTTTCCAAGCATAACATTTGGTTTCTTTTCAACCCCCAAAGTATGTAAGAAATGGGTTTCTTTACAACCCCTCAAGAGAGGGTGTTTTCCAACCTAGAAAAACGTTTGTTGCAACCTGGAAACTTTTGTTCCAACCATAAAGTTAGTTTCAACCCAATTGATTGGGTTTCTTTGCAACTCCTTTCCAACCTCACAACCGGGTTTCTTTCCAATCCCACAATCCGAGTATCTTTCCAACCACTTATTTCCCAATCATCCAACTCTGCCTATAACAGGCGGGTCTTTGACACCCTTACGGGGTCCTGTCCATCCCTAATGATGAGAGACCTACCTTTGAATAGTTTGTTCTGGGCGCCACTTGCCAGGGTCCAGCCCAGGTGAATCCAAGGATATTCAAAGCGGGGACAGAGCGGGCAGATAGGACAGGATAGGAGAGAACAGGATAGCTCAGGATAGAATAGTATAGTACAAAATAAGTGGGGAAAAGGAGGCTGAATAACTTGCTTTATGTGGAAATCCAATTAAACCTCAAGACAAGAGGTTTGTACCATCTACATTAGGCCACCGGTGTCCTTTGAATATTGGAGAGTGCCCCACCCCAGGCTCTCTCTGTTACCAATCTTAGCAGCCAGGACAGGTGAGTAGATATGGCGAGCCTCCTTGCCCCATATGGGAATTCAGCGGAAAAAGGGGAGAAAGGGGGGAGGAAAGAATGAAATGGGGAAGCCCAGTGTCAGTGCAAGGCTCCAAAAGAAAAGGAAGGTTTATTTTTGAAAATCAGCTTATATACCTCAAGTTGTACATAATGGAACATGCAGTGTTATGCAGGGGCAGCAGTCCTGATCCTCATCGAGAAAAGGCTTTCTTTTTTGCATACCCTCCTGTTATGAAAGATCTCAGGTGGTTTACATTATCTTCTGGCCAAGAGGCCTGTTAACATTTTTATGGCTCTCTTCTGATAAGGTTTTGTTAACCAGAAGCCTCATTTGTGTTAATCTTTCCAAAGTCTGAATGCCACTCTCACCAAACACTAAATAAAAATACAGCAATTTGTAATAAAAGGAAGTACAGTGATTTATAGCAAAAGAAAAAGTAATTTACTCAAAAGTTTAGTATTGCTAACATCAAAACTACTATATATCCTTTTCCATATCCCATTTACATTGATTACATCTTCCTGGGTGCCTGATAGATATAAAATAAGGAGGTCTGGCAGCAATCATTGAGTTAACCATGAAATCCTGTCACCAATATGAATTTGAAAAGGCTCTGAAACTTTAAGATACTTTAAGGCTTTTGTGCCCCTCAGAGTTGGGAGGTTTTTAGCAATTCACAAGCTTGGAGGTCAGAGGAACTTGTTAGGTAGGCTAGAGCATTATCAAATGGGGGAGGGTGGTTGGGCTGAAACACTCCTTTCAAATGCAGAAGGCCAAAGCCCTGAATTAACTTTTTCCAGAGAAAGACAGAAAACAAAGGGAAAACAGACAATTCTTATTTTTCGGGGTACACATTCAGGAAAATCCAGGGAGAAATCTGAAGCCTCAAATTGCTCTGCCATCTGAGTCTGCCACGTGACTCTGTCACAGGTGGGATTTTCGCTCTGGCTCCCGACACCTCCCATTCTTTGTTTTTTAGCATCATCAGGTGTAATACTGTTGCAAGGTTCCGAATCCTCTGCTGAAGAATCCTGACGATACAGGGAAGAAGAATTATAATAAATAAAATTATGACACCTATGCCAACATAGGTGGAAACAGTAGACAGAATAGTTTTTCCAGAAATGAAGTTAGAGAACGTGTGGAAAAAGTCATTGGCTTCTCCTGCAGCAGTAAAATCCAATCGGAAGTGTTCCAAGGTTTGAATCTGATTATGAAGTTTCCCTAAATCTAAGCTAATTTCTGAGCTGTTCTAAACACCTAAAATATGATTTTTTATGTTTTCCCAATCAAAATCTGTTTCGTTTACTTTCAGGAGTGTAACACATATCCATCGGTAATCAGCATGACATGAAAGAGCCATTTTTACTTTTAGACTCCGTAATTCATCCCCAATGCGCATTATTGTTTCCTCTAGGGCATCAAGCCTCATTTCTAATTTCCTGTCTATAACTTCCTGAGTTGCCAGCATTAAAGAAACTTTTTGGGACATAGTATCAACATATTGTGCAGTGTGCGCCTGTTGAGACAATGATAAAGCTGTAACAGTAATGGAAGTAATTGTAGTTATCAAAGCTGATATTCCCAAAAGAAGCATGCTCACAAACCACTGTGTCCGCATTGAATCCTGCAGCTGTTGCAACACAGCAAGGCCATGGTTATCATACCAATATGTGGTTACAGTTACAGGCACCATGGGATAAGGTGGGCGCTTTAGAACCACAAAAGAACATACATTATATTGAGAAGTTAAACAAGATGAAAGCATACATTGTTCACAAGACACTACATTAGATCCACCTGTATTATTCAATCATATGTTAAATTTTCCAGAGTCATTAGTGAAAAGAAAAACATAAGGAGAGAGGGTAGACATGCTAATACAGAGCAGACAGAATTATTTTCTGGTCGGAGTTCACGCTGCAGCAGCTGTCAATCCTGCCAGCATCTCAATGTTTATCTGCCTCTCCTGCTGGCGAGGGGCAGCCCTTGCCCCGCCCTTCCCTGAAGCGATTCAGGTAGGACTGGAGCTATGCACACTGGGTCTTGTCTGTCAGGCTGGCCCCACCCATGGCTTCCAGCAGCGGTCTTTTTGCATGGCGGCGCCAGAGTGCCTTTTTTTTTTTTTTCCTCCTGTGGTCTAGGCAGTGGAGGAACCAGGTGCCTGGGGGACTGCAAAATGATAAATCAGGCTGTCCGGGATCAAAATTGGCGAATCTGCATCCTGTGGAAAAAATGCAAGCACTTCCTCGACCCTCAGTTAATACTGGGTTGGGATTTTTCCTTTATTTGGAGATGAGGTCCTTCTACTTTACTAATGGTTTTCCATTCGATTGCTCTGGGCACCAATGCAAAGCATTGCAGTGTTTCCAGATGAATCAGTTATTTATGATGAAAAGAGCATGTTGCAAAATCTGATAGGGGGAACTATATGTAAATTCCCATCCTTTTAGTTTTTGAATATGGATATTTAGTGTTTGATGTGCTCTTTCCACAATGACTGCCTACCAATCTGTCTTTTCACAAGTTAGAAATATTACATTTAAGAATTAACATGAGGGTTTCAAGTTTCTTTTAGTTTAGACATTTAAACCATTATTATATTTTCTTTAGACCCATACCCAATTAGGCAAACTGTAATTAGGCAAATATATTTATAAAGTATTGTTAATTGTACCGCCTGTTGATAACTAAGATGTTGAGAAATCTCTTCTCTGAGCATCTCCTATTTGAAACATCACGTCCCTCCCCAATCGGGTAGAGGGGAATGAAGTAACTACATAGTGTTGGGAACGTTTTACAGGTATCCTCAAATCGCCAATCTAACATTTTTGCACTTTTATCTACTGTAAGGCTTGAGGGCAAATGAAACAATCTTTGACCCCTGAAATCTATCAGGGCAACTGACAATCATCACTATTTGTAAAAGACTTGCAGTTGATCCTCATTGAATGGAATTGATCTATTTGTTACTTCTTTCCCAAAAAGTTCCACACTTTTCTTTTCTTTTATAATTAATTGTGCCACGAAGCTGGGATTAGATAAAACTGTTTTTCTTGGGGTCACTGGTAGATGGAACCAATGGGCCTTCTTGTTACAAGCATCCTGTTGGTATATATTTTGTGGTGAGAATGATTGAATCTCATCTTTGGTAATATTAATCTTAGTTGACTGATCACATAAATTCTCATCCATTTTAACAAGAGCCAACGCTGCCTCACTAGTCAACGTTTTCCTAGAACTGGGATCAAGATCACCTTTTAATCAAACAAACAAAGGCTTTAAATCTGCAGTAGGCAGTTTTAAATGTCGGCATATCTAATTAACATCCTGTAATAATTTGTGGAAATCATTTAAAGCTAGTAAACAATCTCTCTGCAGCTTTAGAGAGACATTGTCAGTTTTAAAACTTTTGCCAGACCTAAATATGAGAAGCAAGTAAATAGGTGTTCTACAACATCTTTATAAGTTTTTCCAATCATCCTTTTGTAACCTAAATCTGGTCTATAGCTCTCTACCATCTAATCTTTGCTTGAATACTGGGAACTCACTACTCTCCAAGGTTTTAAAGTCTCTCTCACTTTTTCCTCTACAGCATTTCCATCCTGCATACCATTTTCTCTAATCCCAACAACTCATTTTCAATAGTACATATTGGCCAGGAGCTGGGATAATCTTTCTCAGCAATATAAGAACTGTCTGCTCTGGTGTCTAACAGCCCTGACATGTTATCTCCTTGAATTAAAAAACGTTTAAACTTTTAAAGGCCTAGAAGCTGTAATTGTTTGCACCCTAAAAGCTAGATTAGTAGATTGAATTCTTCTGGGTCTCCTAGCTTGAAAAGTTAAGGTTTTTCCTATGTGATAATAAGGTAAAAGCAAAAGCTGTGCTCTTCCTTGACCTTTATTAATTTGCACAGTTTTAGTAAGCTGCGAGATAAAAACGTTAATTTTTCCAGTATAATCAGAATCTACTATACCAGGCACCACCGAAATTTTTTTGAAGAGAAAACGAGCTACACCTTAGCACAAGTCTTACAGTGTCCTCAAGCAGGGGGCTAGCCACTCTCATTGGAATCAGAGTAAGTGGCACATCAGGGCTTAATATTGTTGCCAAGTCTCCTTTTCCCTCTGTTTTTTTTTTTTTTTTTCCCCTGGCCTGGCTTTAATTGACACAGCTTTTTGTCTGTTTAGCAGGACATTGTGGACAAAAATGTTCCATTTGGCCTCAAGAAAACCAGTTTATAGTTGTAAAATCCTTTTTTATTTCAATTATTTTTCTTTCTTTTTCTCTCTTTTTCTTTTTCTCTGTTTTTTTTTTTCCTTTAATTTTGCTTGATTGAGGCCCCCCTGAGGAGATTTCTTGCAAGTAGCAGGCTCTGTTTTAAAACCTCTTTTGCTCAAAAATATTATCCCTATCTTTTTCAACGTTACACAATGTTCTGGGAGATTTTGGAGGCAAAGTGGGGAATTCTTAAGCCCTGGGGAGGCACAAACGTAGGTTGCAGTGGTCACCTTAAATAAGATAAATTTTTAAAGGTTTGGTTTGTGTAGAGGGGCAGGGGGCTCACCAGGGCACTCTGCTGCTGTGTCCTGTAAGCACTCTCCTTCCTCTGCAGGAAGAGTATAATTTCCCTCCTTTTCTTTGCCAATGGCAGAAAATATGATCTGCGTAGAAGGTGGAGATCCACTACCATCCACCGCTATAGCCTCTCCCATAGTCTATCTAACAGCCTCATGACAGGAGTCCAGAACATTTTTAATTATATTTAACAGAGCAAAAGCATAATAAGATTTTAGCTGTTTATGTACCTTCACCCAAGTATTTAAATTAAGAGTACATAAAATTACTTTCAGGAAGAGTTGTCAAACTTTTAACTCATTGTTACCCATGTCAGAAATTTATATAGAGGAAGATTTAAGTTTTGTAAAAGAGGTTTCGTTCCAACTATAAGAAATGGGCTTCTTTTCAACCCCCAGAGAACGTAAGAAATGGGTTTCTTTTCAACCCCCTGAGAGAGAGTGTGTTCTAACCTAGAAAAAGTTTTGTTGCAACCTGGAAAAGGTGTGTTGCACCTGGAAAACGTTTGTTACAACCATAAAGAGTGGTTTAGTTTCAACCTAATTGATTGGATTTCTTTGCAACCCCTTTCAAACCTCACAACTGGGTTTCTTTCCAACCCCTCAATCCTAGTATCTTTCAAACCCCTTACTTCCCAATCATCCAATTCTGCCTTGGCAGGCGGGTCCACGACACCCTGATTGGGATCCCATCCATCCTGAACGATGAAAGACCTACCTTTGAATAGCCTGTACGGGGCGCCACTTGCAAGGGTCCAGCCCCGGTGGATCCAGGGATATTCAAAGCGGCAATGAAGTGGGCAGATAGGACAGGATAGGAGAGAACAGGATAGCTCAGGATAGAATAGTATAGTACAAAATTAGTGGGGAAAAGGAGGCTGAATAACTTTGTTTACGTGGAAAACCAATAAAACCTTGACACAAGAGGTTTGCACCATCTACGTTAGGCCACCAGCAGCCCTTTGAATATTGGAGAGTGCCCCACCCCGGGCTCTCTCTCTTATGGATCTTAGCAGCTGGGACAGGTTTGTAGACATGGCGAGCCTCCTTGGCCCAGATGGGAATTCAGCCGAAAAGGGGGAGTAATGGCGGAGAAAAGAACAACATGGGGAAGCCCAGTGTCACTGTAAGACTCCAAAAGAAAAGGAAGGTTTATTTTTCAAAATCAGCTTATATACCCCAAGTTGTACATAATGGAATATGCAGCATTATGCAGGGGCAGCAGTCCTGACCCTCATCGGGAAAAGGCTTTCTTGCATACCCTCCCGTCACAACAGATCACAAGTGGTTTACATTATCTTCTGGCCAAGAGACCTGATAACATTTTTATGGTTCTCTTCTGATAAGGTTTTGTTAACCAGAAGCCTCATTTGTGTTAATCTTTCCAAAGTCTGAATGCCACTCTCACCAAACACTAAATAAAAATACAGCAGTTTGTAATAAAAGGAAGTACAGTGATTTATAGCAAAAGAAAAAGTAATTTACTCAAAAGTTTAGTATTGCTAACATCAAAACTACTATATATCCTTTTCCATATCCCATTTACATTGATTACATCTTTCCGGGTGCCTGATACATAAATAAGGAGGTCTGGCATCAATCATTGAGTTAACCATGAAATCCTGTCACCAATATGAATTTGAAAAGGCTCTGAAACTTTAAGATACTTTAAGACTTTGATCCTCTCACAGTTGGGAGGTTGTGAGCAATTCACAAGATTGTAGAAGGTCAGGGGAACTTGTTAGGCAGGCTAGAGCATTATCAAAGGGTGGGGGGTTGGGCTGAAACACTCCTTTCAAATGCAGAAGGGCAAAGCCCTGAATTAACTTTTTCCACAGAGAGTCAGAAAACAATGGGAAAACAGACACATTCTTATTTTTCGGGGTACGTGCTCAGGAAAAACCAGGGAGAAATCCGAAGACTCAAATGGCTGTGCCATCTGAGTCTGCCATGTGAGTTTGTCATGTGTGGGATTCCTCGCTCTGGCTCCCGACATGTGATATTTATAATTTTCCCTTCTCTATACAAAGTTAGGGGAAAGCAATGGCACCTCACTCTACTACTCTTGCCTGGAAAATGCTATGGATAGAAGAGCCTGGTAAGCTGCAGTCTTTGGGGTCGCTAAGAGTCAGACACGAATGAGCGACTTCACTTTCACTTTTCTGTTTTATGCATTGGAGAAGGAAATGGCAACCCACTCCAGTGTTCTTGCCTAGGGAATCCCAGGGATGGGGGAGCCTGTTGGGCGGCCATCCATGGGGTCACACAGAGTCTGACATATCTGAAATGACTTACCAGCAGCAGCAATACAAATTTAAAAGGAGGTTCCCCTTAAAATATTGTGTTGACATAATGACACCTGGTTTCATCTGAAGTTAACTATTCTCAAATATTTAGATAACCAGTGTATTTTTATTATGGAAATGTTTGTCTTAAACTATGCTATTGTACTATGCTTTTACCCCAAACTCTGTCGTCGAGTCAGTTCCACATAATGCCTCAGAACCCACTTGACAGACCAGTATGTTATACTCAGATATTATTTCCCTAATCTATGTAAATGAAACTATTTGTATGGTAATATGTCCTTCTACAAGACTCAAGTTAATCATTTTATGGCCCAGAATGAATTGTCTGATTCCAAGATTATCCCCTAAAGCATCTTATGTGTGAGGGGGTCTGGTACCACTCTGAGTTTTAAACATTCTATTATTTCATTAACAGACTGCTAGTAATTATATAACATCCAGCTGAAGACTAGGAGTGGGTTATTCTTTCTGCCCCCTTCTGATGCCTATGTGAGAAGTTTTCTCTATCTCCTTTATTCTTTGCTGCTAAGTAGCTTCAGTCATGTCCGACTCTGTGTGACCCCATAGATGGCAGCCCACCAGGCTCCACCATCCCTGGGATTCTCCACGCAAGAACACTGGAGTGCGTTGCCATTTCATTCTCCAATGCATGAAAAAGAAAAGTGAAAGTGAAGTGGCTCAGTCATGTCTGACTCTTCGTGTCCACATGGACTGCAGCCTACCAGGCTCCTCTGGAGTGGGGTGCCATTGCCTTCTCCGAAATTATTCCTGAGTAAACTATAAATAGAAAATAACTAAAATATACTTTAATAAGACTTTATTATACAAAGCTCTGAGCGATCCAACCTTGTCTCTGTCCCCAGATTGAATTCTTCTCCTTCAGAGTCCAAGAATCTGGATGTATTTTCGTTCCACTACAACCTTTCACACAGAGACCAGGATCATGGGGCACCAGAGAATTCCTGTCTACTGGTGATGGACAGAGAGGACTGGCATGCTGCCATTCATGGGGTCACAAACAGTCGGACATGACTGAGTGACTGAACGGAACGGAACGGTGAATATTAACTGGTGACAATCTCCATGAAGGTCTCTTTCTTAGTGTCAGATGTACTGCACCCAACTGCCTTCACAACACAGGGTTGATGCCTCACACCACACAATAAGCAAGACAGATAAAAACACTGTAAATCATCAGCATATAGACTGCCTAATGTTAGTCTAATCCCATAGACACCGACAAATAACATGAAGAAATATGGCCCCACCATTAGGGAAGACTCAGCTGTAGACTCAAGAACAGTCAGTCTCTCCAACTCCAAAGCCACAGATGGTAACTGCAGCCATGAAATTAAAAGACTCTTCCTCCTTTGAAAGAAAACTATCACCAACTTAGATTGTTAATTATTGATTTTATTGATTATTGTTGATGATTATCAATGAGTATGTGATTATTAATAACCAGATTTAAAAACAGAGACTTTCCTTTGTCAGCAAAGGTCCATCTAGTCAAGGCTATGGTTTTCCCAGTGGTCATATATGGATGTAAGTGTTGGACTATAAAGAAAGCCTAGTTTGAAGAGTTGATGCTTTGGACTGTGGTGTTTAAGAAGACACTTGAGAGTCCCTTGGACTGCTAAGAGATCCAGCCAGTCCATCCTAAAGGAAATCAGTCCTTTGTGTTAATTGGAAGAACTGATGTTGAAGCTGGAATTCCAATAATTTGGCCACCTGATGTGAAGAAATGACTCATTTGAAAACATCCTGATGCTGGGAAAGATTGAGGGCAGGAGGAGAAGAGGACATCAAAGGATGAGATGAATGGATGGCATCACCAACTCTATGGACGTGGGTTTGGGTTACCAGTGGGAATTGGTGATGGATAGGGAGGCCTGGCTTGATGCTGTTCAAGGGATAACAAAGAGTTGGACATGAATGAGCAACTGAGCTGAACACTTCTTAGACAGTGATTGTTTTTTCTTTTTCTTTCTTTCTTCTTTCTTTCTTCTTTCTTACTTTCTTCCTTTCTTTCTTTCTTTCTTTCTTTCTTTCTTTCTTTCTTTCTTTCTTTCTTTCTTTCTTTCTTTCTTTCTTTCTTTCTTT
>SJXQ01002774.1:20862-31934 GCA_006408695.1 Aepyceros melampus
TTTTTTTTTTTTCCCCGTTGCCTTGGGGCTGTTGTAAGTATTAGAAAGGGTCAGTCGCTCAGTCATACCCGACTCTTTGCGATCCCCAGGAGTGCAGGGCACGAGGCTCCTCTGTCCATGAGATTTTAGAGGCAAGGATACTGGAGTGGGTCACCATTTCATTGTGTGAACACGCAATCACACAGGCCGTTTGGTGGTTAACACGTCTTTTCTCCCTAACTTGGGGATGCTAGAGGGGCTGAAGGTTGCTTTGGAGTGGAATTCGAGTCTTTCCCCCCCAAACCCCCGTTAGTGCGCCAAACTGTTGCTTTGTTGTGGAAACTGGGTTTTGTCCCTTCACTTGGTGTTGCTGGTTGTGGTGACTTAGTCGTGTACAATGTTTCTCTGGTGTGTAATTCGAGTGTTTTCTCTCAGCTTGGAGTGCTAGTTGCAGGGGCTTAGTCGTGCAGAGTGTTGCTGTGGTGTGTAATTTTCATTTTTCCTTTAGTTTGAGTCTGCTAGTTGTGTGGAATATGGCTTTGGTGGGTAACACAGCTTTTCTCCCTCCACTTGGTGGTGCTAGTGAGGCTGTATGTCACTTTGGTGGGTAATGCGGCTTTAAACATATTTTTTCCCCTGTTCCCTTGTCTTGGTTAATGCACCCACTATAGCTTTGGTGTGTAAAACGGCTTTTCCCCCTTGGCTTAAGGCTGATAGTTGCGGGGGCTTAGTCGTGCAGAATGTTGCTGTGGTGTGTATTTAGGCTCTTCTCCCTTGTCTTGGGGTTGCTAGTANGTTCCCTTGTCGTGGTTAATGCACCAGACTATTGCTTTGGTGTGTAAAACGGCTTTTCCCCTTTGGCTTAAGGCTGATAATTGTGGGGGCTTAGTCGTTCAGAATGTTGCTGTGGTGTTTATTTAGGCTCTTCTCCCTTGTCGTGAGGTTGGTAGTTGTGGGGGCTTAGTCATGCAGAATGTTGTTCTGGTGTGCATTTTGGCTTTTTTTCCGGTGACTTGGGGCTCCTAGTTGTACGGAATGTTGCTTTAATGCGTAATGCGGCTTTTCTCCTTCCACTTCGGGCTGCCAGTCGGGTGAATGTTGCTTTGGAGTGTAATTCAGCTTTGTTTTCTCTTTATTCACGTTTGCGTGGGGGCTGCTCGTACACAAAACTTTTGGTTTGGTGTGTAAACTGGGTTTTCTTCCTTGGCTTGTGGTTGCTAGTTGTCGGGGCTGAGTCATGTACAATGTTGCTCTGGTGTGTCATTCGGGTTTTTATGTGTCATCTTGGGGCTCTATTTGCAGGAATTTATTCGTGCAGAATGTTGGTGTGGTTTCTAATGTGCTTTATTCCATTTGTTTGAGGCTGCTAGTTGTGCAGAATGCTGCTTCGGTGGTAACGTGGCTTTTCTCCCTGCACTGGCCGATGCTAGTGTTGGTGAAAGCTTTTATCCCTTGAGTAAAGGCTGCTAGTTGCAGGGACTTGCAGAATATTGGCTCTGGTGTGTACTTTGGCTTTTTTCCGTTGGATTGGGGCTGCTGTATGTGTTAGTAAGAGTTAGTCACTCAGTCTTGCCCAACTCTTTGTGACCCCATGGAGTGCAGGGCACCAGACTCCTGTGTCCATGAGAGTTTCCAGGCAAGGATACTGAAGTGGGTTGCCATTTCATTGTGTGGAAACGAAACCACACAAGCTGTTTGCTGGGTAACGTGGATTTTCTCCCTCCCTTGGGACTGCTAGTTGAAAATAATGGTGTTTTAGAATGTAGTTCGAGTGTTTTTCTTGTTTTAGTTGCAGGGACTTGCAGAATATTTGCTCTGGTGTGTAATTTGGATTTTTTTCCATTGGCTTGGGGCTACTGTCAGTGTTAATAAGAGTTAGTCGCTCAATCATGCCTGACTCTTTGCCACCCCATGGAGTGCAGGGCACCAGGCTCCTGTGTCAATGAGATTTTCCAGGCAAGGATACTGGAGTGGGTTGCCATTTCATTGTGTGGAAACAAAACCACACAATGTTTGCTGGGTAACACGGATTTTTCTCCCTCACTTGGGGCTGCTAGCGGATTTAATGGTTCTTTGGAGTGTAATTCGATGTTTGTTTTTTTTTTTTTTTTTCCCCTTGCCTTTGTGCTGCTAGTGCGCCAAACTGTTGCTTTGGTGTGGAAACTGGGTTTTGTCCCTTGACTCGGGGTTGCTAGTTGTGGGGTGTTAGTTGTGGAGAATGTTGCTGTGGTGTGTATTTTGGCTTTTTTCCATTGCCTTGGGCCTGTATGTGTGCTGAATGCTGCTTCTATGGGTAAAGGGGTTTTCTCCGTCCAATTGTGGGTGCTAGTCAGGTTGAATGTTGATCTGGTATTTAATTATTGTGTGTGTGTGTGTGTGTGTGTGTGTGTGTGTGTGTGTGTGTGTGTGTTTGTGTGTGTGTGTGTTGCCGTGGGGCTGCTAGTGGGCGGGAGTATTGCTTTGATGTGTAAATTGGGTTTTCTCCCTTGAGTTGCTACTTGCAGGGACTTGCACAATATTTGCTCTGGTGTGTAATTCTGTTTTTTCTGTTGCCTTGGGGCTGCTGTAAGTGTTAGTAAGAGTTACTTGCTCAGTTGTGCCCGACTCTTTTGCAACCCCATGGAGTGCAGGGCAGCAGGCTCCTGTGTCCATGAGATTTTCCAGGCAAGGATATTGGAGTGAGTCGCCATTTCGTTGTGTGGAAACAAAACCACACAGGCCATTTGGTGGGTACACATCTTGTCTCCCTCACTTGGGGCTGCTAGTGGGGTTTCATGTTGCTTTGGAGTGTAACTAGAGTCTTTTTTTTTTTTTTCTTTCCCCCACTGTCTTTGGGAAGCTAGTGTGCCAAACTGTTGCTTTGGTGTGTAAACTGGTTTTGTCCCTTGACTTGAGGTTGCTAGTTGTGGCGACTTAGTAGTGTAGAATGTTTCTCTGGTGTGTCATTCAGGTTTTTTTCTGTTGGCTTGGGGCTGCTTGTTGCAGGGACTTAGGTGTGCAGAATGATGCTCTGGTGTGTAATTTGATTTTTCCCTTTGTTTGAGGCTGCTAGTTGTGCGGAATGCTGCTTTGGAGGGTAATGTGGCTTTTCTTCCTCCACTTGGGGATGCTACTGGGGTTGAATGTTGCTTTGGAGTGTAACTCAGCTTTTTTTTTTTTTTTTTTCACCTTTGCCTGGAGGCTGCTAGTGCGCCAAACTGGTTTGATGTGTAAACCAGGTGTTCTCCCTTGATTCAGGGTTGCTAGTTGTGGGGTCTTAGTCTTGGAGAATGTTGCTGTGCTGTGTATTTTGGCTTTTTCCCCTGCCTTGGGGCTGCTAGTTGTGTGGATTGCTGCTTCGGTGGGTAACAGGGTTTTCTTCATCCAGTTGTGGGTGCTAGTAGGGCTGAATGTTGATCTGATGTTTAATTCGGCCTTTTTTTTCTTGTTGCCTTGGGGCTGCTAGTGTGCCAAACTACTGTTTTGGTGTGTAAATTGTGTTTTCTCCCTTGACTTGGGGTTGCTAGTTGCAGTGGTTTAGTCATGTAGAATGTTCCTCTGGTGTGTAGTTCGCCTTTTTTTCCATTGGCTTGGGGCTGCTAGTTGTGCAGAATGCTGTTTGGGTGGGTAATGCTGCTTTTCTCCCTCTGTTTGTGGGTGCTACTCAGGCTTGGGATTGGTTGGTATGTAATTTGGCGTTTTCTTTTTCTTTCTGGCTATTAATGTGCTGAAGTATTGGTTTGGTGTGTAAACCGGGTTTTCTCCCTTGACTCGGGGTTGCTCGTTGTATGGTCTTAGTCATGAAGAATGTTGCTCTGATGTGTATTTTGGCTTTTTTCCGTCACCTTGGGGCTGCTAGTTGTGCAGAATGCTGCTTCAGTGGGTAACAGGGTTTTCTCTGTCCAATTGTGGGTGCTAATCCTGCTGAATGTTGATCTGGTGTTTAATTCAGCCTTTTTTTTTCTGTTGCCTTGGGGCTTCTAGTGTGCAGGAGTATTGCTTTGGTGTGTAAACCGGCTATTCTTCCTTGAGTTTGGGCTGCTAGTTGAAGGAATTGCAGAATATTTGCTCTGGTGTGTAATTCGGTTTTTTTCCCATTGGCTTGGGGCTGCTGTAAGTGTTAGCAAGAGTTAGTTGCTCAGTCATGCCCGACTCTGCGACCGCATGGAGTGCAGGGCACCAGGCTCCTGAGTCCGTGAGATTTTCTAGGCAAGGATACTGGAGTGGGTTGCAATTTCATTGTGAGGAAATGAACACAGGCTGTTTGGTGGGTAACACGGCTTTTCTCCCTCACTTGGGGGTGGTAGAAGGGCTGAATGTTGCTTTGGAGTGTAATTCGAGTCTCCATCCCCCAATCCCCGTTGCCCTTTGGGCTGCTAGTGCGCCAAACTGTTGCTTTGGTGTGGAAACTGGGTTTTGTCCCTTGACTTGGGGTTGCTAGTTGTGGTAACTTAGTCATGTACAATGTTTCTCTGGTTTGTAAATCGAGTTTTTTTCTCTCAGCTTGGGGTCTAGTTGCAGGGATTTATTAATGCAGAATGATGCTGTGGTGTGTCATTTGCTTTTTTCCGTTTATCTGAGGCTGCTGGTTGTGCTGAACACTGCCTCCATGGGTAATGTGGCTTTTCTCCCTCCACTTGGTGGTGCTAGTGTGGCTGAATGTCACTTTGGTGGGTAATGCAGCTTTAAACATTTTAATTTTTTTTCCCCTCTGTTGCCTTGTGGTGGTTAATGTGCCAGACTATTGCTTTGGTGTGTAAAACAGCTCTTCCACCTTGGCTTAAGGGTGAGAGTTGCAGGGGCTTAATCGTGTAGAATGTTACTGTGGTGTGTAATTTGCTTTTGTTTTCCCGTTTGTTTGAGGCTGCTAGTTGTGCGGAATGTTGCCTTGGTGGGTAACGCGGCTTTTCTCCCTCCACTTGGTGGTGCTAGTGTGGGTGATTGTCGCTTTGGTGGGTAATGCAGCTTTAAACATTTTTTGTTTTCCCCCTATTGCCTTGTGGTTAATACACCAGACTATTGCTTTGGTGTGTAAAATGGCTCTTCCACCTTGGCTTAAGGGTGAAAATTGAGGGGGCTTAGTCATGCAGAATGTTTTTCTGGTGTGTATTTTGGCTTTTTCCCGATGAACTGGGGCTCCTAATTGTGTGGAATGCTGCTTTGCTGGGTGATGACATGATCCGCTACATAGAAAACTCTAAAGACTCCACCAGGAAATTACTACAGTTAATCAAAGAATACAGTAAAGTTGCAGGATACAAAATCAACACGCAGAAATCCCTTGCATTCCTATACACTAATAATGAGAAAGTAGAAAACGAAATTAAGGAAACAATTCCACTCACCATTGCAACGAAAAGAATAAAATACTTAGGAATATACCTACCTAAAGAAACTAGAGACCTATATATAGAAAACCATGAGACATTGATGAAAGAAATCAAAGAGGACACCAATAGATGGAGAAATATACCATGTTCATGGATCAGAAGAATCAATATCATGAAAACGAGTATACTACCCAAAGCAATCTCAGATTCAATGCAGTCCCTCTCAAGTGACCAGCGGTATTTTTCACAGAACTAGAACAAATACTTTCAAGCTTTGTATGGAAATGCAAAAAAAACTCAAATAGACAAAGCCATCTTGAGAAAGAAGAATGGAACTGGAGGAATCAAACTGCCTGACTTCAGGCTCTACTACAAAGTCACAGTCATTGAGACAGTGGTACTGGAAGAAAGACAGAAATATTTTTTTCTGTCAGCTTGGGGCTGCTAGTTGCAGGGACTTAGGTGTGCAGAATGATGTTCTGGTGTGTAATTTGGTTTTTCCATTTGTTTGAGGCTGCTAGTTGTATGGAATGCTGCTTTGGTGGGTAATGCGGCTTTTCTTCCTCCACTTGGGAATGCTAGTGGGGTTGAATGTTGCTTTGGAGTGTAATTCAGCTTTGTTTTTTTCTTTTTTTCACCTTTGCCTGGAGGCTGCTAGTGCGCCAAACTGTTGGTTTGTTGTGTAAACCAGGTGTTCTCCCTTGACTTCGGGGTTGCTAGTTATGGGGTCTTAGTCTTGGAGAATGTTGCTGTGGTGTGTATTTTGGCTTTTTCCCCTACCTTGGGGCTGCTAGTTGTGTGGATTGCTGTTTTGGTGGGTAACAGGGTTTTCTCCATCCAGTTCTGGGTGCTAGTAGAGCTGAATGTTGATCTGATGTTTAATTTGGCCTTTTTTTTTCTTGTTGCTCTGGGGCTGCTAGTGTGCCAAACTATTTTTTTGGTGCATAAATTGTGTTTTCTCCCTTGACTTGGGGTTGCTATTTGCGGTGGTTTAGTCATGTAGAATGTTCCTCTGGTGTGTAATTCGCCTTTTTTCCATTGGCTTGGGGCTGCTAGTTGTGCAGAATGCTGTTTGGGTGGGTAATGTGGCTTTTCTCCCTGTGTTTGTGGGTGCTACTCAGGCTCGGGGTTGTTTGGTATGTAATTTGGCATTTTCTTTTTGTTTCTGGCTGTTAGTGGGCTGAAGTATTGGTTTGGTGTGTAAACCGGGTTTTCTCCCTTGACTCGGGGTTGCTTGTTGTAGGGTCTTAGTCATGAAGAATGTTGCTCTGATGTGTATTTTGGCTTTTTTCCATTACCTTGGGGCTGCTAGTTGTGCAGAATGCTGCTTCAGTGTGTAACAGGGTTTTCTCTGTTCAATTGTGGGTGCTAGTCCGGCTGAATGTTGATCTGGTGTTTAATTCAGCCTTCTTTTTTTCTGTTGCCTTGGGGCTGCTAGTGTGAGGAGTATTGCTTTGGTGTGTAAACCGGCTTTTCTCCCTTGAGTTTGGGCTGCTAGTTGCAGGGACTTGCAGAATATTTGCTCTGGTGTGTAATTCAGTTTTTTCCCGTTGGCTTGGGGTGCTGTAAGTGTTAGTAAGAGTTAGTTGCTCAGTCATGCCCGACTCTTTGCAACCCCATGGAGTGCAGGGCACCAGGCTCCTGAGACCATGAGATTTTCCAGGCAAGGATACTGGAGTGGGTTGTAATTTCATTGTGTGGAAATAAACACATGCCGTTTGGTGGGTAACAGCTTTTCTCCCTCACTTGGGGGTGCTAGAGGGGCTGAATGTTGCTTTGGAGTGTAATTCGAGTCTCCCCCCCAACCCCCATTGCCTTTGGGCTGCTAGTGCGCCAAACTGTTGCTTTGATGTGGAAACTGGGTTTTGTCCCTTGACTTGGGGTTGCTAGTTGTGGCAACTTAGTCGTGTACAATGTTTCTCTGGTGTGTAATTCGAGTTTTTTTCTCTCAGCTTGGGGTGCTGGTTGCAGGGATTTATTCGTGCAGAATGATGCTGTGGTTTGTAATTTGCTTTTTTCTGTTTATCTGAGGCTGTTAGTTGTGCGGAACACTGCCTCCATGGGTAATGTGGCTTTTCTCCGTCCACTTGGTGTTGCTAGTGTGGCTGAATGTCGCTTTGGTGGGTAATGCGACTTCAAACATTTTATTATTTTTTGCCTGTTGCCTTGAGGTTAATATGCCAGACTATTGCTTTGGTGTGTAAAACGGATTTTCCCCATTGAGTTGACGCTGCTAGTTGCAAGGTCTTGCAGAATATTTGCTCTTGTGTGTAATTTGCTTTTTTCTGTTGGTTTGGGGCTACTAGTTGTGCAGAATGCTGCTTCGTTGGGTAACGCGGCTTTTCTCCTTCCACTTGGGGGTGCTAGTGTGGCTAAATGTCACTTTTGTGGGTAATGCAGCTTTAAATATTTTTCTTTCCCCTCTGTTGCCTTGTCGTGGTTAATGTGCCAGACTATTGCTTTGTGTGTAAAACGGCTCTTCCACCTTGGCTTAAGGGTGAGAGTTGCAGGGGCTTAACTGTGCAGAATGTTGCTGTGGTGTGTAATTTGCTTTTTTTTTTTTTTTTTTATTTTGTTTGGGGCTGCTAGTTGTGCAGAATGCTGCCTTGGTGGGTAACGCGGCTTTTCTCCCTCCACTTGGTGGTGCTAGTGTGGGTGATTGTCACTTTGGTGGGTAATGCGGCTTTAAACATTTTTTTTTTTCTTTTTCCCCTGTTGCCTTGTGGTTAATGCACCAGACTATTGCTTTGGTGTGTAAAATGGCTCTTCCACCTTGGCTTAAGGGTGAAAATTGCGGGGGCTTAATCGTTCAGAATGTTTTTCTCGTGTGTATTTTGGCTTTTTTCCGATGAACTGGGGCTCCTAGTTGTGTGGAATGCTGCTTTGGTGGGTGGTGACATGATCCACTACATAGAAAACTCTAAAGACTCCACCATGAAATTACTACAGCTAATCAAAGAATACAGTAAAGTTGCAGGATACAAAATCAACATGCAGAAATCCCTTGCATTCCTATACACTAATAATGAGAAAGTAGAAAACGAAATTAAGGAAACAATTCCACTCACCATTGCAACGAAAAGAATAAAATACTTAGGAATATACCTACCTAAAGAAACTAGAGACCTATATATAGAAAACCATAAGACATTGATGAAAGAAATCAAAGAGGACACCAATAGATGGAGAAATATACCATGTTCATGGATCAGAAGAATCAATATCGTGAAAATGAGTATACTACCCAAAGCAATCTACAGATTCAATGCAGTCCCTCTCAAGCGACCAGCTGTATTTTTCATAGAACTAGAACAAATACTTTCAAGCTTTGTATGGAAATGCAAAAAACCTCGAATAGCCAAAGCCATCTTGAGAAAGAAGAATGGAACTTGAGGAATCAAACTGCCTGACTTCAGGCTCTACTACAAAGCCACAGTCATCAAGACAGTGGTACTGGAAGAAAGACAAAAATATAGATCAATGGAAAAAATAGCCCAGAGATAAGTCCACACACCTCTGTGCTGGGGGCTAGCGTGAGGAACTCCACCCATGGCAAAGGTCATGAGGAAGGAGGCTTGGCATACGCAAAGGCATGATCAAGTCTCAGGAAACCCCCTGTTCCCAAGCATCTACCCCAAAACCAAGAGTCTGTTTTATGCTCTCACCTACACCTCTGACTTTATGGGGGGCTCTCCCCCATAACCATTTCTCTCAGAGAAACTGCCTGACTTCAGGCTCTACTACAAAGCCACAGTTATCAAGACAGTGGTACTGGAAGAAAGACAGAAATATAGATCAATGGAACAAAATAGCCCAGAGATAAGTCCACACACCTCTGTGCCGGGGGCCAGCGTGAGGAACTCCGCCCATAGCAAAGGTCATGAAGAAGGAGGCTTGGCATACGCAAAGGCGTGATCAAGTCTCAGGAAACCCCCTGTTCCCGAGCATCTACCCCCAAAACCAAGAGTCTGTTTTATGCTCTCACCTACACCTCTGACATTATGGGGGGGCTATCCCCCATAACCATTTCTCTCAGAGAAGGAGTTAACTTTCAGCTCCAGTTGATAAAATTCCTGGGCATGACAAGAGTGTTTCAGCTTATGAACTCGTCTGAAGGTTATCTAGCCTGCCTGTATAGGTTTGTCTGGCCAAATGTGATTATTTACAGCCTCCAAACAGCAAGAGGCATGAGATGTTTTAAACTTACTAAAGGCAGATTCTTTTGGGAAGTTAAAATTTATTAGTATAGTGGGTTGATTAGGAATTGTATTGGTGAAAGGATTTCACTTGTTGGGCTGACGTTTTGTTGCTAAATCTTCATATTCCCTGCCCTTATAATGAATATAACTAGCATATAAGATAAATAAGTATTAACCTTTAAGATTAATCATGTTAACCTTGGGTTAGATAAATTCCTTTCTTGATTGTAAGTCATTACACACTTACCCTATAGGAATGTCACTTTATCTGGAGGGTGGTGCCTGGTTTAAGAAAAAACACCCTTGGAAAAAATGAGTTTATTGGTTATCAGAAAGAGAGGGCCATGAAGTGTCAGCAGACCTCATGGCCAGAAGATGATGTGAAACCCCTAAGACATTTTATGTATGTAAAGCACCCAATTTTGATAAAGGTCAGGACTGCTGACCCCTGCGTGATTTTGTATTCATCCTTATGTGTAACAAAAGGTATATAAGCAAACCTGAAAATAAAGAAAACAGATCAGTTTCCAGAAAGACTGATCCCCCATGTCGTTCGTTCTCGTCCTCCATATTTCTGGCTGAATTCCCATCTGGAGGACAAGTGCCCGCCATGTATGCTTACTTGTCCTGGCTCTTAAGTCCACATGAAACAGATGCCCAAGGAGTGGCACCTTTCGATGTTCAAGTGGCATTGGTGGCCCAACGTATATGGTGCAAATTCCTTGTCTTGGAATTTTATTGGTATCCCGTGTAAACCAAGTTATTCAGCCAATTTCTCTCCTGTAATACCTCTTACTATTTTCTGGCTGAATTCCCATCTGGCACTTGGGTCCTCACCAAGCCTACTAACTAACTCTGCCTGGGCTTCTAAGATCAGACCGGGGAGGCCTCAGTGCCTCCTCTTCTTTGGGAGAATGGAAAGATGCCTGTGGCCTACGTAGGTGGTGATTGACATCCTATGTAAGCCAAGTTATTCAGCTCCTTTTTTCTGCTAATTTCCGAATCTCTCTCTATCTGTAAATGAATAATTTTTTTTTCCTAGTACGCTGACTCTGTCTCCACCTTCAAATCACCCTGGATCCACCGGGGCTGGACCCCGGGACGTATGGACATCTTATATTTGACAAAGGAGGCAAGAATATATACAATGGAGTAAAGACAATCTCTTTAACAAGTGGTGCTGGGAAAACTGGTCAACCACTTGTAGAAGAATTAAACTAGATCACTTTCTAACACCACACACAAAAATAAACTCAAAGTGGGTTAAAGATATAAACATAAGACCAGAAACTATAAAACTGCTGGAGGAGAACATAGGCAAAACACTCTCCGACATAAATCACAGCAGGATCCTCTATGACCCAACTTCCAGAATACTGGAAACAAAAGCAAAAATAAACAAATGAGATCTAATTAAAATAAAAAGCTTCTACTCAACAAAGGAAACTATAAGCAAGGTGAAAGGACAACCTTCTGAGTGGGAGAAAATAATAACTAATGAACCAAATGACAAACAACTAATCTCAAAAATATACAAGCAACTTATGCAGCTCAATGCCAGAAAATAAATGACCCAAACAAAAAA
>SJXQ01002774.1:39335-130338 GCA_006408695.1 Aepyceros melampus
ATGAGTGATGTTGAGCATCTTTTCATGTGTTTGTTAGCCATTCGTATGTCTTCTTTGGAGAAGTGTCTATTTAGTTCTTTGGCCCATTTTTTGATTGGGTCATTTATTTTTCTGGAGTTGAGCTGCATAAGCTGCTTGTATATTTTTGAGATTAGTTGTTTGTCTGTTGTTTCATTTGTTATTATTTTCTCCCATTCAGAAGGCTGTCTTTTCACCTTGCTTATAGTTTCCTTTGTTGTGCAGAAGCTTTTAATTTTAATTAGATCCCATTTGTTTATTTTTGCTTTTATTTCCAGTATTCTAGGAGGTGGGTCATAGAGGATCCTGCTGTGATGTATGTCGGAGAGTTTTTTTAATTGAAGAATAATTGTTTTACAAAATTTTGTTGGTTTCTGCCAAACCTCAACATGAATCAGCCATAGGTATACATATGTCTTCTCCCTCATGAACCTTACTCCCATCTCCCTCCCCATCAAACCCCTCTAGGTTGTTACAGAGCCCCTGTTTGAGTTCCCAGAGTCAGGTAAGATGTATGGAGAGAGTAACGTGGAAACTTAATTACCATATGTAGCAGATGGTGACTGCAGACATGAAATTAAAAGACACTTACTCCTTAGAAGAAAAGTTATGACCAACCTAGAGAGCATATTCAAAAGCAGAGACATTACTTTGCCGACTAAGGTCCATCTAGTCAAGGCTATGATTTTTCCTGTGGTCATGTATGGATGTGAGAGTTGGACTGTGAAGAAGGCTGAGCGCCGAAGAATTGATGCTTTTGAACTGTGGTGTTGGAGAAGACTCTTGAGAGTCCCTTGGACTGCAAGGAGATCCAACCAGTCCATTCTGAAGGAGATCAGTCCTGGGATTTCTTTGGAAGGAATGATGCTAAAGCTGAAACTCCAGTACTATGGCCACCTCATGTGAAGAGTTGACTCATTGGAAAAGACCCTGATGCTGGGAGGGACTGGGGGCAGGAGGAGAAGGGGACAACCGAGGATGAGATGGCTGGATGGTATCACTGACTCGATGGACGTGAGTCTGAGTGAACTCCTGGAGTTGGTGATGGACAGGGAGGCCTGACGTGCTGCAGTTCATGGTGCCACAAAGAGTTGGACACGACTGAGTGACTGAACTGAACTGAATGGGTAATCTTATTTTAAAGCCAGCTGATTCGCAGCCATAATCTCATCTCCAAACGTAATTTTTCCTACCTGTGAAAGTGGTTTGTTCACTGGTCCCAAGGATAAGGACAGGGACATCTTTGAGGACCATGAAGTGACTGAGTATGCATGCATGCATTCTGCCACTTCCATGACAGGTGCTGTTGGTGCTGCTGGCCTGAGGTCCCTGTTTTGGGAACCTTTGGCTTAGTGACTCAGTTTAGTTCAGTTCAGTTCAGTTCAGTCACTCAGTCATGTCCGACTCTTTGTGACCCCATGAATCGCAACACGCCAGGCCCCCCTGTCCATCACCATCTCCTGGAGTTCACTCAGACTCAAGTCCATTGAGTCCATGATGCCATCCAGCCATCTCATCCTCGGTCGTCCCCTTCTCCTCCTGCCCCCAGTCCCTCCCAGCATCAGGGTCTTTTCCAATGAGTCAACTCTTCACATGAGGTGGCCATAGTACTGGAGCTTCAGCTTTAGTATCATTCCTTCCAAAGAAATCCCAGGACTGATCTCCTTCAGAATGGACTGGTTGGATCTCCTTGCAGTCCAAGGGACTCTCAAGAGTCTTCTCCAACACCACAGTTCAAAAGCATCAATTCTTCGGCGCTCAGCCTTCTTCACAGTCCAACTCTCACATCCATACATGACCACAGGAAAAACCATAGCCTTGACTAGACGGACCTTAGTCGGCAAAGTAATGTCTCTGCTTTTGAATATACTATCTAGGTTGGTCATAACTTTTCTTCCAAGGAGTAAGCGCCTTTTAATTTCATGGCTGCAGTCACCATCTGCAGTGATTTTGGAGCCCATCTCACATCCATACATGACCACAGGAAAAATCATAGCCTTGACTAGATGGACCTTAGTCGGCAAAGTAATGTCTCTGCTTTTGAATATGCTCTCTAGGTTGGTCATAACTTTTCTTCTAAGGAGTAAGTGTCTTTTAATTTCATGTCTGCAGTCACCATCTGCTACATATGGTAATGTAAGTTTCCACGTTACTCTCTCCATACATCTTACCTGACTCTGGGAACTCAAACAGGGGCTCTGTAACAACCTAGAGGGGTTTGATGGGGAGGGAGATGGGAGTAAGGTTCATGAGGGAGAAGACATATGTATACCTATGGCTGATTCATGTTGAGGTTTGGCAGAAACCAACAAAATTTTGTAAAACAATTATTCTTCAATTAAAAAAAAGACATTTTTTAAAAAGAAAAAAAGAAAAAAAAAAGATTACCCACTTGCTTGACTTAGTATGAATAGAATGCTAGATTTCTAATTTTTAAAAAATAGATATTCAACAAGCAATAAAGGTTTACTGTATAGCACAGGGAAATATAGTGTCTTATAATAACCTATAATGGAAAATAATTTCAAAAATAGCATATATGTACACAGACAAGTGAATCACCTTGCTGTGTACCTGAAACATTGTAAATTACTGTGAAAGTGAAAGTTGTTCAGTTGTATCCCACTCTTTGTGACCCCAGGGAATATTCAGTCAATGGAATTCTCCAGGCAAGAATACTGGAGTGGGTAGCCTTTCGTTTCTCCAGGGGATCTTCCCAACCCAGGAATCAAACCCAGGTCTCCCGCATCATACGTGGATTCTTTACCAGCTGAACCACAAGGGAAGCCCCTTCCCACAGGGGAAGGGAGTTAACTATATACCTCAATAAAATATATAAATATATTAAGAAAAAATTAAATAAGATCACCGAAGTGAGTCCAATGCCATCACAAGGATCGTCATACAAGGGAATAACCAGAGAGAGGACATTATGAGAAAAACTCAATTCAGTTGCTGGCTTTGAAGATGGAAGGGGGCCATGAGGAGGGAAGGAATGCCAGGCAACATCCAGAAGCTGAAAAGTACAAGGAAACGGATTCTCCCCTGGAGTCGCCACACAACCCTGCCAACACCTTGATTTTCTCCCAGGAAGACCCACTTTGGACTTCTGATCTCCAGAACATTAAGATAACACATTAGTGTTGTTTTAAGCCCCTGAATTTGTGATAATTTGTTACAGTGGCATTAGAAAACTAATACAGCTGGAAAATTGCTAAAAAGGCAACTTCTTTGGCCACATTCCAGACCTACTGAATCAGAAAACCTGAGGGTGGGGCTCTGCAGTCTGTCTTTTAAACAAGCCCGGAGGTAATTCTGATGCACATGGAGGTTTGAGAACCACGCACCAGACTAAGCAAACACAATAATTTCCCCAAAGCAATCACACTCAGACACACATTCCCGTGAAAACACAACACAGACAATTAATGACTTGATTAGCCATGATAAAATCTACAGAGCCACATCCTGCCTTGACAAGCCTAGAATAGAAACCCAACTAAATCATTGGTGATTCAGATTCCCTCCAGGCTCAGAGTCTTCATTTGGCATATCAGTGATGAATGCGCCCTAATCAATGGGAGTTCCATTTTTAATTCATTTCTGATGCCAAATAGACAGTTATTTGAGGTGGAGTCACTTGCCTCTATCTCACTAAACTTAAGTAATGGGATGGAGTGGGGAATGTGAGTAGATGAGGGTCCCAGTAAATCGTAGATTTAATGATGGCCTGTTCCAGAAAGAAGAGGCAGACTTAATTTCAGACTCTAAGACATGAAGGGATGAGGGTTCTCACAGACCATGAAGCTGGTTCTTCCATTTAGCGTGTAGGTCCTGCTCACCCCCTCCACCATTTCATTGCCAATCAAGAGGTCAGTCAACCTCAGCTTGAATATCTCCCATGATGAAGAACTCACTACCTTCCACGGCAAACTATTCCATTCTGCAAGAGTTCTAATGGTGAGACCTAAATTCCCCTCATCTGACAGCTGGTTTTCTTTGGACTTCATGCTTGATTTCATCCTGGCCTACATAGACTTCTTTGAAGTCTCAGGTATACACACTCACATTCGAGACTGAAATATGACTAGGTTGCAGCCTCCACTACCTACACTGGCTTGTTTTCTCAGTACTTTTAGCCTCTACTGACCTCAAAGGGAGGCATGTGTGTGAGCTGAGCAGGAGGTAGACGTGGGCCCTGTTAAAGACAAAGTGCTTTAAAAGCCTTTGATGAAAGGCATTATGGCTTGAAAGGGTTGTTTCTGAAATACTACACCTCCCTTTTAAGAACTCTTAAGATCTGAAGGGTGATACTCTCTCACCCTAGAAGAATTCAAGCATGAATTTTCTTAGAGCAACCAATTAAGAATCCAATTCCATCTCCCCCATTGCTCATTTCCAGTGAAATTACCTAGTTAGATCTTTATTTTCATTTTTTTAGGAACAAACTTAACCATGCTGAAAATATCTCAGAGTTAATAACTATTAGATGGGACAAATTAAGATCTAAAAGCCCAATAGCTCTACTTAATACACATAACTATACATAAATAGAAAGAAAACCCCAAGTCATCTTTGTTGTTTAGTCATTCAGTCATATCTGACTCTTTGTGACCCTATGGACTGTAGTTGGCCAGGCTCCTCTGTCCATGGGATTCTCCAGGTAAGAATACTGGAGTGGGTTGCCATTTCCTTCTCCAGGGGATCTTCCCGACCCAGGGATTGAACCCACATCTCCTGCATTGGCAAGAGGACTCTTTACCACTGAGCCACCAGGGAAGCCCAAGTCATCTTTACTTTACTTATTAATTATTAATCCAGTTATTTTGTGAATCTCTTATATGCCAGTCACTAAGAGAGGTAACAGAACACGATGATGAGCTAGAAAGACACTGTACCTGTCCTCCTGAGGCTTGGAGATCCATTTAAACATCAATTCATCTCTATTCACATGATCCCATAGCGTTGAAGTTCCAGATATTTCTATCATTTATAAAATAATTCAGGGAAATGTGGTTGTTGGATTGGGATGTACCCATATCCTTGATTCAGATGGCTAAATGAAGGAAGATAGAAACCCAAGATTAAATAGATCTTGGATTTTTCTGGATGAAACCTGTTAAAAACATAAAAGAATCTCATCTTTGTCCATTGCCATATGGGTTTCTTTATGGAACCAACTGAACTAGGGTCCAAGTGAGGCCTCTTTAACAGAATTCATTAGGTTTTTCTTTCTTACTCTGTCCCAAGGCTTATTCCACCCATACAGAATTCAAACTTGCTGGCCAGTGTCACTGGATATTGGCAGTAATTCATGAGCCCATAGTAGTCCCTGTGACCCCTGCCAACCACTGGGTTTAGCTCCCCTCACTCCACTTAAAAAAAAAAAAAATGTATGAACTACCAACTGATATCAAAGCAGTAGCCCTCACATCACTAATCCAAAGTGCAAGCAACATCTGTGGATCCTCCTACACTCCTGTGGATCTCTCTCCTGGGAATCAGAAGATGCTTGATACATGTATGCATTCTTCTATAAAAACAGAAAAGCTGCTCTTCTGATTCAGGATACCAGCTATGACAGAGACTCCAAAAAGCATGTATGGAAGTCAGAGTTGTCCTCTTGGTTGTGAACTCAAAAAGTCAGATCAGAACCCAAAATAAACACAAAAACCAAAGCTCTTCCCTCCACAGTCAGTTCTGTCAACCATAAACATGTAACCCTTCTAGATTTATATTTTCAGAAATTGCCCCAATTCCACAGTAGTAAGAAACAAAAGTGCATTGTCCCCTATATGAAGTGGGACCTTCTTATATTATGCAAAGCTTACTTTTCAAAGGTAAAGAGATGGAAAGAATACATGGAAAAACTGTACAAAAAAGATCTTAATGAACCAGATAACTACAATGGTGTGGTCAGTCACCCAGAGCCAGACATTCTGGAGTGTGAAGTCAAGTAAGTTGAGCCTTAGGAAGCACTGCTGTCAATAAGTGGAGGTAGAGATGATGGAATTCCACTAGAGCTATTCAAAACCCTAAAAGATGATCAAAGTGTTGCACTCCATATGTCAGCAAATCTGGAAGACCCAGCAGTGGCCACTGGACTGGAAAAGGTCAATCCTCATCCCAATTCCCAAGAAAGGCAGTACTAAAGAATATTCAAACCATTGAACAATTGCACTCATCTCCTGTGCTAGCAAGGTCATGCTTAAAATCTTACATGCTAGGCTTCAGCATGTAAGAACCAAGAACTCCCTGGCATCCAAGCTGGGTTTAGAAAAGGCAGAGGAACCAGAGAGCAAATTGCCAATATTCACTGGATCATAGAGAAAGCAAGAGAATTCCAGAAAAACATCTACCTCCGTTTCATCAACTACACTAAAGCCTTAGACTGTGGGGTCATAACAAACAGTGGAAAGCTCTTAAAAAGAAGGGAATTCCAAACCATCACACCTGTCTCCTGAGAAACCGGTATGCAGATCAAGAAGCAACAGTTAGAATCCTCTATGGAACAACTGATTGTTCATGATTGAGAAAGGAGTATGGCATGGCTGTCTCTGCCACCTTGTTTATTTAACCTATACGCTGAGCACGTCATGAGAAATGTTGGGCTGGATGAGTTACAAGCTGGAATCAAGATAGGAGGGAGAAACAACAACCTCAAATAAGGGAATGATACCACCCCAATGGCAGAAAGTGAAGAGGAACTAAAGAACCACTTGATGAGGATAAAGGAGTGAAAAAACTAAATATTTAAAAAACTAAGATCTGGCAAATAGAAGGGGAAAAGGTGGAAGTAGCGACAGATTTTCTCTTCTTGTGCTCTAAAATTGCTACGGATGGTGACTGCAACCATAAAATCAGAAGATGATTGCTTCTTGGCAGGAAAGCTATGACAAACCTAGACAGGGTGTTGAAAAGCAGAGACATTACTCTGCTGACAAAGGTCTATATAGTCAAGGCCATGGTCTTCCCAGTGGTCATGTGTGATTGTGAGAGCTGGATGGTAAAGAAGGCAGAATGCCAAAGAAGAAGACTCTTGAGAGTGCCTTGGACAGCAAGGAGATCAAAGCAGTCAATCTTAAAGGAAATCAATCCTGAACACTCATTGGAACAACTGATGGTAAAACTGAAGCTCCAGTATTTTGGTCACCTGATGCAAACGGCCGATTCATCGGAAAAGTCCCTGATGCCGGGAAAGATTGAGGGCAGAAAGAGAAGAGTGTGATAGAGGATGAGATGGTTGGATGGCATCACCAATCAACTTGAGCAAACTTCAGGAGATGGTGAGAGATAGGGAAACCTGGCATGCTGCAGTCCATGGTGTCGCAAAGAGTCAGACACGACTAGGTGATTGAACAACAGGAACAACCTCTCAAAGACAACTTCTTTAGAAATTCAGGACATCTGCATCCTTTTTATTATTGAATCCTCTCAAACTTTACCTTTCTGGGCTGAATAATACTAACCTTTCCACTCTATTTTCATAAAATCAGCTCCTGCCTCCCCTACCCTATTTCATCTCTCCCACATATATTCATATTACTCTCTCATAGCCATGCTTGTATCTTATCCATCTCCCCATAACCACTTTCCTCTGGAGGCATCCTTTCTTTCCTGTGGCACAGTGCCTGGGCTCAGAAGCAGCACATTTGCTGGGATGAACCTATCTTTCTCTTCCATGATCTTATTTAGTTTCCAACACTCTTAAATGACAATCAGAACATGCTGACTTTTTGTAACCAGTGTCTTCATTGACTCACATGCCCTAGATTGTAACTGATAACCCAGAGTCTGTTATTCCACTTGAATAGTTTATAGATTATTTCTCTACAAATTCAAGATCCTTATCTATTCGGAATAAGAAAATGGAGAAATGTTCTGATTTTCATCATGTTATTCTTTGAGATGGCATCTAGGCTAGAAGAAACAATGGCTGATATGCTCACTAAAGCAAGATGCCATGTCATGGGGATACGCAGCAGCCCTGAGAGAAGACAGTATGTAGAGAGACCCACATAGAGAGGAAGCATCATACCGGTCCCCTCATGGCCAGCAGTGGGTTCTGTAGGCCCCATCAAGCCTTCAGATGGTTCCAGTCCCCTCGGGATTTGAGTCTTCAGCTGAGATCACAGAAAACTTCATGGAGCAGAGAGAAGCCACCCAGATGTGTCCTCTCTGAATTCCTGACCCACAGTAATTCTGAGATAATAAATGATAATTGTTGTTTTAAGATACTAGCATTTGGGGTAATTTTCTGTACCACGATAGGTACTGTATCATAGTGTATGGGTATCCAAAAATAACTTTTCCTAAAAAAGTAAAATATATATATTTTTTTAATTAAATATATATATATATAATATAATTATATATATATATATATTACAGTTCAAAATTCAATATAGTGGCTACCTCTGCAGGGGAGGCAAAAGAACAGGATAAGAGAAGAAGACACAAGTAATTGCTAAGTAATTGGTAAACATCTGCCTATTGGTCGGATGGTATTTTTTTGTTTGTTTTTTTCTTAAAGCATCAACATTTATTATTTTTTTAATTACAAAAGTAAGGTAAAAAGTAGAAGAAAAGACAGTTTAGAAAACTATGGATATGCACAAAGGAAAAGAAATCACACATTTCACTTCCACGTGAAAGTGAGCTTTTTTCCTTTATGTGTGCATAACTTTTTTTTTCCTTTGTGTATGTATCTACTTACATTTTATTTTTTAAAAACTGAATCATAGTATACATATTCCTGTTATCTCATTTTTCTCCACTTCTTTTTAAAATTAATTTTTATTGGAGTATAGCTGGTTTACAATGTTGTATTGGTTTGTATTACAGAGCAAAATGAATCAGCTAGACTTTTTTATTTTCTAATACTCAGATGCTCAGTCATGTCTGACTCTTTGTGACTCCATGAACTGCAGCCCATCAGGCTCCTCTGTCCATGAGATTCTCCTG
The DNA here is from genome assembly GCA_006408695.1 of Aepyceros melampus. Taxonomy (NCBI): domain Eukaryota; kingdom Metazoa; phylum Chordata; class Mammalia; order Artiodactyla; family Bovidae; genus Aepyceros; species Aepyceros melampus. Next base: position 48,318 of record SJXQ01002774.1, read on the forward strand.
GCAAGAATACTGGAGTGGGTTGCCATTTCCTTATCCAAGATGGTATGTTTTTAATAGGCAAATAGATGGATGGGTGATTAGATAGGTGCATGGATGAATATATAGATAAAGAGAACTTGTATGGCCCAATGATGAGAGTGTGTCATAAGCCAGAAATTGTGTTTAATCCAATTTAAACACCTAAGGTCCAATGATTAGAAAAGGAGAGAAGAGAAGAGGAAGGGGAAGAAAAGAAGGAAAGAAGAAAGGGTAGGGAGGGAGAAGAGAGTGAAGTTATTAGTTCTCACCTGGTAACATTTTAAAATGTTTCCACCCTTCATCCACCATGTCAGTTCCTGAGTGTGTATCCTAGAGCAGCAATTACAGAAAAGAAAAGGTACAATACTCACAGAAGCATTTTATAGAAGCAAAATTTAGAAATATACCAAACACCCAGCAACTGTAACATGAATAAATCCATGGTGGTTATTCAGATGGTAAAACCTTACACAACACTAAATACTAATAACTAACATCCTGGGTTAATCTCTACTCAACTTCAGGGATAAATATCTAGAGATAATAGACATGGCTTCCTGCAATGAGAGAAATGTTCTAGAGCATGAAGCTGGGCAAAAGAAGAAAATGAGAAATGATTCCATTTCTATAATGTTAAACACAGACAAAAATAGATATTACATTGGTTAGAGATGCATACTGGGCATGCATGCAAAGTCTCTTCAGTCGTGTCCAACCCTTTGTGACCCCACCAGGCTCCTCTGTCCATGGGATTCTCCAGGCAAGAATACTGGAGCAGGTTGCCATGCCCCCTCCAGGGGATCTTCCTGACCCAGGGATCAAATTCTCATCTCTTATACCTCCTGCATTGGCAGGCAGGTTCTCTATTTCTAACACCACCTGGGAAGCCCCTTAGAGATGGATATATGGTAGTAGAGTGAAAAGCAAGCAAATACACAAGATTCAGACTGGTGACTGGGAGACAGGGAGATCGAATAGGAGCAGGGCACATATGAGAGATAACAGTATTGGAAATATCCTCATTCTTTCTGCATATATAAATATAAAAGCATTTTTAAACTTTATTATTAATACTCAGGACATTAGGAATTTCCAGTTTTTTTTTTTTCAGTAGCATATGTAGAACCACTTTTGGTGACAAACACAGTAGTAAAAAACTGTGGAATGATTTATGAATTTGCATATCATCCTTGTGCAAGGGCCATGTTAATCTTCACTGTATTGTTTCAATTTTAGTATATATGCTGCTGAAGTGAGCACAAATATTCTTATTCTTAAGCAGGGTTGGGGAGAGATCCAAGATGTTCATATTTTTATTATTAAACTGTATGTAGATATTATACAAACTTCTTCATATGTACCATGAATTTTAAAAATAAAGATATAGGTGCAACAAAATAGAGAATCAATATCACATGAAAGGACTTAAGCAGCAGAATTTCCATCCAGCACAGAACTCCTTGTCCTTTCAATGTCCCCAGAATCAGGTCTGCAAGAAACCTCAGCTACCTAGGTTTCATCTTTGCTCCTCGGAATATAACAAGAAAAAAAAAATGTTTATTGACTAGCTATCCCATAACTTTACAATACCAGCACCACATTTACATCTTCAGGCCAGAAGTTCTGTACTTAGCTTTGTGGGTTGTCAGATCAGCATTCAATATGACATGGTGCAATGAACAGAGTATTGGACTGAGTATGAGAGACCTGTTGACTCTGGGGTCTGCTGAATCCCTCCCCAGCCTGGATGACTTTGACAAAATCAGTTCACCTTTCTACCGGGATGCTTCAGAAGAGTTGCTGGGGATAGCCAGAGCTGTTCCATTTATAAATGACTTTATGTTGGACTTCTTGGTTTGATCTCTTTGGAAGAAAAGGTTGCACTGCTTTAAAGACAGAAAAAGTTCAAAAACCTCTAGACCAAATGATCCCTAAGTATTTTCTTGCTTTAACATTTTAGAACTTTGTGCTTTGTGAAAATTGTGCTGTGGACCTGGCATATTGTTAAAAGGATTGATCAAAAGGGTACTTACAACTAGATCACAAAGTTGGCCTCTTCTGGAGAAAGTCTATATATTTTTTTTGCCAGGAGTAATGGAATATTCCAGATATTCTGTAGCAAGGCAACTCAGGCTTCCTTTCCTTATTTCCCCCTCAGAGCCCATCTGACCCTTATTCTGTCTGGTGCTCTGACAGCAAATCTAGCTGACTCACTGAATCACTATTAGAGAGAGATCAAGGGAGAGGGGCTGGAGATGAGGGGAATCTTCTGCAAGAGGCAGAATTGCATAGGAACTTTCAGACAAGACCCTGGGGACCCACAGCTGGCTTGTTTGTGCTTGTCCATCCTTCTTATGTCTTTAGCCCTCAGGCCCATCAGCCGTGCTGTCCTCAGGGTCTTCTTCGGTCCTCCACCCTTTCTTCATGGGATTTTCTTACACTCTGCTTGGTCAAGCATGTGTCCAATAGAACACTGGGTTCTGGATCAAACATTGCCACCAAACCCCAGTCTTCCAGACTTGATGGATTTCAGGCACCTACTAGAGCTGCCTGCCTGGCACAACACCTTCTTTCCATCTCTGTACAAAGTCAACTTTGCCTGTGGCCACTCGGCTGGTAATACTCACCAGCGCCTGCCAGGACAGCATGGGGATCTGACCTCTGGCCCAGATCTCAATGTTATTGTCTTAATAACGGATTAGCCATTGAATCGTCACCCCACTTTGGGGTGAATCCCACTTCCAGCTTTACTCTCTGCTTCAACTTATTCTAATTTTCAAAAAAACACACCAGTTGCTGTTCTACATAATCACAAAAGGAAATAATGGGACTTCCTTGGTGGTCCAGTGGTTAAGAATCTGCCTTCCAATGCAGGGGATGTGAATTTAATCCTTGGTTAGAAAACTAAGATCCCACATGCCACAGGGCACCTGGGCCTCTGCACCACAACTGGAGAGAAGCCCATGCACCTTGAGAAGCCCATGTGCCAGAACAAAAGAACCCATGTGCCGCAACAAGACCCAATATGTCTCAGTATTTTTTTAAGTTTTTCGTTCTTATTTTTTTAAAAAGCAGTAATTTAAAAAATATGAGCCGTGATAGTCTGTAAGTTCATCAAACTAATCATATTAATAGAAACTTCAGATTCAATATCACAAAGATTTCTTCTAAGCACAGTTCTGATGTGCAATCATGATGCGTGCTCTGGAGAAATAAAGGCTGTCACTCCTCCTTTTCTTTCCCCCATCTTCCTTCACTCCAGAGTTGCTGAGCTCCCAAGAGAACCACACAGCTACACTGTGTCAATTTCTAGACATTTCACACTTTGAGTTTTAAGTGGGAACATTACAAATGTTGCCAGTAAAAATAATTAATATTCTCCTTGGAAGAGAAAGTCAACATAGAAAGATGCCTTAGCCAAAGCAGAAATCAACTGTATTCTCAAATCACAAAAATGATTTTGCTCAGTCTGCTCCTGTTGCGAAAACAAAACAAAACAAAACACAGTGGCTTCCCCCCACCTATGGTCTGGAAAGTAATACTTTATAAAGGTTGTTATAAACACGCTGAATGGAAGAAGCTCAAAGCGATCCTCTCTCTCTTGAAAGGAAATTACATGCAGGCCCCAAACTCCAGCACACATGAATTCCAGGTCCATGAATTCATGATGATCATCCCACTCTCAGTGGCTAGGTCTGGTGGTCCACAGGCATATGCCCCAATCTGGAGGAAATGGCACTGTCTCATTAGTGAGCTGCTGCTGCTGCTGTGAAGTCGCCTCAGTCATGTCCGACTCTGTGCGACCCCATAGACCGCAGCCCACCAGGCTCCCCCTTCCCCGGGATTCTCCAGGCAAGAACACTGGAGTGGGTTGCCATTTCCTTCTCCAATGCATGAAAGTGAAAAGTGAAAGTGAAGTCACTGAGTCGTGTCCAACTCTCAGCGACCCCATGGACTGTAGCCTACCAGGCTCCTCCATCCATGGGATTTTCCAAGCAAGAGTACTGGAGTGGGGTGCCAAGTGAGCTAGGACTATACAAAGTGGAATCCTATCCATTTATCCTACTGCCATTTTGTTTAAAGAAATGGAAAAAGCAACATTTGATCATTCTCATTTTTAGGTACCCTTAGCCCATTCTCCTTTACCTAGTATTCCACACTCTGTACCAGCAGTCTTTGGCTGGCCAACTCAGCCTCATCTCCCACTGCTCCATTAGCTTCTGCCAGAATCAAGCTATTTTAACCTCCATCGCTCAGCCCACCTTGTGCTCTACCCACCCCTCAATCCCTTAGATAATCCCTACCTGAGATGTTTCCACTGTCTTTAATATTGTTTCCAACATTCAAAACCCTCCTGAATACTCATCTCCTTCTTAAAAATTTTCCTAAACATTCCAGTTAGAAATCTATATTTCCAAGGAATGTTTGTAGATCTCATTTCTGCTCTTAACTTGTCTTTCTTACATCTAATTTGCTAAAGCTGAAACTCCAGTACTTTGGCCACCTCATGCAAAGAGTTGACTCATTGGAAAAGACCCTGATGCTGGGAGGATTGCAGGGAGGAGGAAAAGGGGACAACAGAGGATGAGATGGCGGGATGGCATCACCAACTCGATGGACGTGAGTCTGAGTGAATTCCGGGAGTTGGTGATGGACAGGGAGGCCTGGCGTGCTGCGATTCATGGGGTCGCAAAAGTCGGACACGACTGAGCGACTGAACTGAATTTGCAGAAAGAGGCTTTTGGTTTGCTTTGAGTTTCAAAATAATATTCACCCACCCGAATTTCCCACTTGACTACAAGCTTTAATGGCTGAGGGGGTTGTGGGTAACTCCTACTTGGTGTGTTACCTATAATGTCTACCATTTTTCTTTGCACATAGTGGCTAATTCAATAAGTCTGTTGATGCTGCTTGGGAAGTAAAGATTCCAAACAAAGAAACCCAAAACATCTTGTCAAATGTAAGAACAGATTCCTCTTTAGTAAAACAAACAACTGATGTATATGTACACTCTATTCCTAAGGGTTGTTTGAGCCAAATCTCTAGAATTTTGTCTACACCAATCTCATAGACACTAGCAATCTCTCAGTTAAACTCTTACATATCTGGATCATGGGCGAGACACCCAGAATCTAGCCTGAGGTGGCCCTGCACAACTAGAGGTTCACCATTCCAGCTACGTCATGCTTGATCCTGGGGACTCTGGGAAATCCTCAATTTGGGGATTACTTTGCCCACTTAAGCCCAAAGAGGAGAAAAGAAGAACCAGCCCTCCCATCTCCAGTACCCTCAAAATGCTAGGCCAGATCAATCCTGATTGCAGATGTTCAAGGAGTGGTCCACTCTCAGACATCCATTTCACTGAATGGTTTTTATATTTGTGGCTTCATATACCAAATGAATAAATGAACAGCCTATATCCACTTAGTAGGCAGATAACAGTAAATGGTATCTGTGGTTATTAGCTAATTTCCTCTTTGCTATTTTCATAAAAAATAGGGTTTATCTAAAGAATTTCTCTGGAGTCTGATGAAATCCTAAAGACTCAAATTCTTCAACATCCAGCAAGGATATACAAATATATCATACAGATAGATATCAATACATCTACCACTGCATATTATCAATACAAAGTTGCCATTTCCTTTCTTTGGAAGAACTGTTATTTCATCTCAGAATATTTTTCTTCCTAATGAAATATTCAGATAAGACAATGCACTCCACTCCAGTACTCTTGCCTGGAAAATCCCATGGATGGAGGAGCCTGGTGGGCTACAGTCCACAGGGTCCCTAAGAGTCGGACACGACTGAGTGACTTCACTTTCACTTTTCACTTTCATACATTGGAAAAGGAAATGGCAACTCACTCCAGTGTTCTTGCCTGGAGAATCCCAGGAATGGGGGAGCCTGGTGGGCTGCCGTCTATGGGGTCACACAGAGTTGGACACGACTGAAGCGACTTAGCAGCAGCAATGAAATATTAATCCTAATAGATGGCTGCCATTGACTTGTTTTTAGTGACATCACTTGAAAAAAGAAGATGACAATCCCGTTGGTCCTCAAGATTATTCAGAAGTTGCTCCCACCTGTGAAATTCAAAGTCTAGGAACTGTCAGCTAGAGAAGGTAGACCTTGCTAATGGCAGCTCTACACGATGTCTCTTGTCCTTTGTTCTCATTTGCATCCTTTTAAAAATGCATCATTTATGGAGGCACTCAATGGGTGTCTGACACTGTACCAGGGGTTAGGATTACAGGCATGGTATGCGGACAGTCCCTGGGAAGCCTGTGGTCTGGGGAACAGGCAGGCAGACAAACAGTTATCTCATTTTAAAAAGCCATTGTTGGGACTTCCCTTGTGGTCCAATGGTTAAGAATTTACTTTCCAATGTGGGTGACACAGATTCCATCCTTGGTCAGGGAACTAAGATTCCACATGCCACAGGGCAACTAAGCCTGCACACAGCGACTGCTGAGCCTGTGTGCTCTTGAGCCCATGCTCACAGCAAGAGCAGCCCACACACAGCAAAGGGAAGCCCTTGCGCCACAACTAGAGATGGCTCACATAATGGCAAGGAATGGTCCCGTGTGCTGCAACCAAGACCCGATGCAGCCAAAAATAAATTCAATAAATAAATATATTTTTAAAAACTAAAAAGCCATTGTATCCATTTTCCCATCATGGTAAGTTCTAGAAAAAGAACATCTAGTTCTGCAGAATTTAACCTCCCATCCTTTCAAAGATTCTGTCTATATTAAAGCATTTGTACTTTTTTTTTCCCAGGAGTCTAAAAATAACCAGAAGTGGCTTGGTCCTCTCTCAGCCTCTGCTGCACTGTCTATGGGTGCCCAGGAAACACATGCCCCAGGCTCACTTTGACCTCTTGTTGGCATCCTTCAGTCCCAGTTCTCATACAACAAACTGAAGCATGGCATTCTTGGTATCCTACCAGTCCCCCAGCACACGTTCATTTTCGTGGTACTGTTGCTCCTGAGTTATTTCTCTTATAAAACAACACCTTTCCTGAAGGAGATTCTAATTAAGATACAGAGAAAAACAATTAAGGGGTGATTCAGACAAGAAACACATGGTGGATCGTAATCATACATTAAGGTAATCAAAAGAATCATAATATTTAATGAAGACAAAAGAGAAAAATGATTGAAGGGCTTCTTGTCTAGAGAGAGGGTAACAGGTTCCTTCGCTCCAGCTTCTCACTCACACCCTCGACCCTGTGACTATTGAGATTTTTTCTGACACTTCACTTGGCTGCTTTAGGAGTAAGTGAGAAAGGACAGTTAGTGCTGTGACATGTTGTGAGCCAGCTCTCTGAAGAAGGAAAAGTGTTCTGACTCGTGGTATTGCTAATTTCCAAAGGGACAAATACTCCCACTATGAGCAATTTCAAAGTACCACCAGTTTAGCAACCGGCTCAGAAAATCCCTGATTATTTTACTACCTGTTTTCATGACTCCATGTGAACTAGCTCCTGCACACCACTGGATAAGTGGAATCTGAGAAGTGACTGTTCCAATCATAGGTCCCCATCAGTTGATATGGAACAAGGCTTTTTAAAGCTACTGATTTGTTTTAATATAAAAATTTTAAATAAATGGGGCCAACTCCTTGAGTTAGGTAGGAGCAAGCCAGCACCTCAGAAAGGATATATTTATTCATTATTGTTATTAATCTGAAAAGGGGATCCAACTACACTGGGACTAGAGTCCAGGGTTCAAGGAGGAAATGTCTGAGCTCAGGCAAGCATGGTCCAGACATCAGTAGGCAGAGAAGGTCTGATTACAATAAGCTGAGGGAATGAAGCGGGGTTAGGGGCAGGGGCAGAGACCTGGGGGTAGGGGTGAAAAGAAGATGACACAGAGGGGTTTCTGAAAAGAGAAGCCAGGTACAAAACAGGCCCATTTTACAACTTTACCTTCAACAGATGTGTGTTTGCAGAGCTGAGTTCCCTGAAAAGTTCCACTCGGTTTCCAAGGAAAAGAGCCATGAAGAGATGGTTTTCTGTCCTGGGGGCCTGTCCCCCCAGGAACCTGATTGCAAAAATGAGAACTCGGGCTGATGGCTCCTTTCTACACATATGGAACAGCTTTGGGATGGGAAAAGATTTTTTAAAAGACTGAAAAAAATCCCTGGAGAATAACTTTGGCTCTTGGTTAATGGGACTGATGCATGACTTGAGAGGAATGAGAACTGTGGCAAAATGAAGCTTTTGAAATGCTGAGTTGCTCTGGTTTTGGATCAGAGCCTTATCATTCGGTAGCCAGAGAATGGGTCTCCTTGGGCCTGTTAAAGTTATTGATTTGGTTTTAATATAAAACTTTTAAAGAAAGATTTTTGATTCAATGGAATGAATGGATATCTAGGTAGGTAGATAGATGCATGAAGAATGATATAGAAATATATAGTTATAAAATAAATATAAATAAATACATAAGCAAATTTTCTATAAGAGTTTTATATGAAGGAATATATATTGGCTCACAGGATGGTGAGGGTTGGCAAATCTTAAACTTGTCAGACCAGCCAGCAAGCTGGAAATTCAGCAGGAGTTAACTTTGCAATCTTGAGACAGAATTTCTTCTCCCCTGGAAAACCTGTTCCTACTCTAAAGGCCTTCAACTGAGTCCCACTCATGTTTTCAAGAGTAATCTTTACTTAAAGTAAGGAAATCAGGATTAAGGATTACTGATTGCAGCTGTCAATCACATCTATAAAATACCTTAAGAGCAGCATCTAGATTAGTGTTTGATCAAATAACTGGGTACCATAGTTGCTTGACACAAGAAGTTAACCATGACAGGTGGGACTCTAGCTCACGCTCTCTGGCCCCAGGCTGGAATTTCTTCTCCACTGCTACTCAAGTACTCTGGGGTCCCACCCCTAGCATCCACAGTAACATTAATGTGGTAGTTAGCACTGGGGCCCACGCCAGGTCTGTTCTTTGTGGTTCCCAGAAGCGCCTATGACCCTCTGGTCCGCTTCTCTCTGATACATTCTGTTGGGAAAGATCACTCTAGCCTCTTTTGAGGCTCAGCCTCTTTCATCTTTGGTTCTAAATTAATATCTGGGTCCATGGGGGCAAATACCATTACCCAGAACATCTGCTGCATCATGTCAGCCCCTGCAAGGACCATGAGTCTACTCTGCTTCCTCCTTCAAAGGAAGAGTGTCCATTACATGTCAGTCATGGGCTCTGGTCTGTGTCATCCTTGCTCTGGGCCCAGGATGGTTCTGCCACTCTTTGGACCCTTGCCAGTCACTGGGGCAGAAGGAACATGGGAAACTGAACTAGCTCTTAAAGCTTCCTCCTAAAAGAGATATACTTTCCTTCCAGGAAAATGCCACCCCACCATGTGCCTGGAAGGAGATACGAAAATGTGTGGTAATCTGCATTGACTGTTACCACCAGACCCCCTGCCCACCCACAGAGCTGAGCCTCAAGCCCAGTGAGTTGCCCAAACTTATCTGGGTCAGATCCCCAGCCTCCAGCCCCTACTCCCTTCACTCCACATGGGTCTCCATTGGATGCAGCCAAACCTTCCCTCTACAGTCACTTCTCTCTGCTTCTCTGTCTTTCCTACAACTCCCACACTCAGAAATAACCTTCTAAACTTGATACTAGAATTCTATCATGGACACATGCTTTACAAAGACAGCATTAATAGACAAAGTTGGCTACAGAGAAAGATTGTATCCTTCGGGTTTCCTGATCCAAAGCCCCGACTCCTCATTGCAAACCACTTAAGACCAGTGGCTACTTGCCCCAATATTTACAGTGTCCATGTGCTTCTAAAAGGGCTTCCAGGTGGCCCTAATGGTAAAGAACCTGCCTGCCAATGCAGGAGAAGTAACAGACAAGGGTTCCCTCGAGGAGATTCCCTGGAGGAGGACATGGCAACCCATTGCCTGGAGAATCCCATGGACAGAGGAGCCAGGAGGGCTACATGAGATCAGAGTCATTCAGAACTGCAGCAACTTAGCACACAAGCTCATGCTTCTAAAAAAAAATACACCTAATGGTGCAAGAGAATTCTTATGATAGAATATGTAAATAAGACAACCTTCTGTAATACAGAAAATCTCAATTTTGTGAAACAAAACATAACTTTTAATGGGTCTAAAAATGACTTCAAAGGGATAGAGGATTATTTCTGGAACATGAAAAATAATTGACTGATATTATGTTTTCAAAGTAGGAATGTGTGTATATTCTTTTTTAAGATTTTTTTTTAATGTGGACCATTTTTTAAGTCTATATTGAGTTTGTTACAACACTGCTTCTGTTTTATGTTTTGGTATTTTGGCCGCAAGTCATGTAAGATCTTAGCTCCCTGGATAGGAATTGAATCCTCACTCCCTGCATTGGAAGGTGAAGTCTTAACCACTAGACCACCAGGGAAGTCCCTGTATATTCTTTTTTTTTTTTTTTCTTTTTGCAAATGCTTATCAGAATTTTTTGTTATTTTTATTTTTTTAAATTTTATTGAAGTTTAGTTGATTTACAGTGTTGTGTTAATTTCTTCTGTACAGCTAAGTTCAGTTCAGTTCAGTTCAGTCGCTCAGTCGTGTCCAACTCTTTGTGACCCCATGAATCACAGCACGCCAGGCCTCGCTGTCCATCACCAACTCCCTGAGTTCACTCAGACTCAGTTATATATGTTTATATTTTCCAGAAAATCCTGGAAGACTATATATAGTCTTTTTCATAGTTTTTTCCATTATGGTTTGTCATAAAATATTGAACTTAGTTCCCTGTGCTATACAGTAAGGCCTTGTTGTGGTTTTTCTATCCTATATATAATAGTTTGCTTCTGCTAATCCCAAACTTCCTTTCCTTTCCTCCCTACTCTCTCTCCCCCTTGGCAACCACAAGTGTGTTGTCTATATCTGTGAGTCTGTTTTTGTTCACAGATATGTTGATTTGTATAGTATTTTAGATTCCACATGTAACTGATATCATATGGTATTTGTCTTTTTCTTACTGACTTACTTTGCTTAGTAGTATAATCTCTAAGTCTATCCAAGTTGCTGCAAATGGCATTATTTCATTCTTTTTGATAGCTGAGTAATATTCATTCTGTGTGTGCACCACATTTTCTTTATCCATTCATCTGTCAAAGGACATTTAGCTTGTTTCCATGTCTTGGCTAAATGGTGCTGCTTGAGCATAGGGATGCATGTATCTCTTAAAACTTTACTTTTGTCTGGGCATATGCCCAGGAGTGGGATTGCTGAATCATATGGCAACTCTATATTTAGTTTTTTGGGGGAAACTCCATACTGTTTTCCATAGTGTCTGCACCAATTTACTTTCCCACCAATGGTGTACAGACCTCCGCCCCCTGTCCAGCATTTGTTATTTGTAGACCTTTTAATGATAGCCATTCTGACTGGTGTGAGGTGGTACCTCATTGTAGTTTTGATTTGCATTTCCCTAATAGTGATGTTGAGCATCTTTTCATATGCCTATTGGCCATCTATCAGAATTCTAATGAGAGCTCAAAAGGCCACTGAGCTGACTTTAAGTTGTTCATTCTTTCACTAAACTGGTACTGAGCACGGGTCAGGTACAGAGGCAGTCACAGTAGATGAGACTGTATCCCATTCCAGGTGGTCATAGGACAGGAGAGGAGACCTCCCCTCCCCAGCTTCTCCCTGGAGCCAGTATGGGCTGAGGGGAGCAGAGCTATAACTTCCTCCGGTTTTAAAAGGGTGTGCAATCACACTTCTTTTGCTGTAAGTGTAAAAAGAACACTAGGGAGAACGATTAACGAACAATTTAGAACTTGGTTTAAAACTCAACCAAGTTAAGTTAAGCCACTATGGAGAACAGTGTGGAGATTCCTTAAAAAACTGGAAATAGAACTGCCTTATGACCCAGCAATCACACTGCTGGGCATACACACCAAGAAAACCAAAATTGAAAAGACACATGTACCCCAGTGTTCATTCCAGCACTGTTTATAATAGCCAGGACATGGAAGCAGCTGTCAATCACATCAGCATGATGTCCATCAGCAGATGAATGGATAAGAAAGCGGTGGTACATATATACAATGGAGTATTACTCAGCCATTAAAAAGAATACATTTGAATCAGTTCTAATGAGGTGGATGAAACTGGAGCCGATTATACAGAGTGAAGTAAGCCAGAAAGAAAAACACCAATACAGTATACTAACACATATTTATGGAATTTAGAAACATGGTAATGATAACCCTGTATGTGAGACAGCAAAAGAGACACAGATGTATAGAACAGACTTTTGGACTCTGTGGGAGAGGGAGAGGGTGGGATGATTTGAGAGAATGGCTTTGAAACACGTATAATATCATGTAAGAAATGAATCGCCAGTCTAGGTTTGATGCAGGATACAGGATGCTTGGAGCTGGTGCACTGGGATGACCCAGAGAGATGGTATGGGGCGGCGGGGTGGGAAGGGGGTTCAGGATTGGGAACTCATGTACATCCGTGGCAGATTCATGTTGATGTATGGCAAAACCAATACAGTATTGTACAGTAAAATAAAGTGAAAAAAAAGAAAAGAAAGAAAGAAAAGAAAAAAACTTAATTGGATTTGTAAACTTAAGAACATCTACATTATTTTGAATAAGACTGAAACATGGTATTTTTTAATGTGAGTATAATTTAAACATATCCATATCACAAATCATACTGTGATTTTATTACTCATAGTAAGTCTGGATTGCCTGTCCAGGTACCTGCTAAAATGTTGGAGAGCTTTTAAGTTACTCAATGCCTTTGGGCTGTGTTGAGGGGAAAAGAATCTCTATGCTCTAACTCAAGAATCCTGAATGCCATCTGTAAAGCCTCAATTCTTCCATATAATTTCCACTCTAGAAGAAGCAGGTGATTGATAGTTGAATATTCCAGCAGTGATCACATAGCGTAGGTTTGAGCATTGGCCATGCGTTTGTGTTTTATTTGAGTAGGCTGGCTGATTCTCAGGAAAACAATGGAAATTAGAGGTTTTCTGATTATGTCAGCAGCTCCGGTATTAAATTCAAATGTTCATTCTAGTGGTGAAGCTTTCAGCTAGTTTCATCATTATCCTGTGATATTTTAAAGTTGCCATTTTTATGACTCAAATTTTAAAAAGTATAGACATACCATATTCTTACAGGCAAATGAAAACCTTGAACTATCCAGGTAAATACAGTCAGTTAAGTGGCAAGTTCCTGGATTATTAAATTTACATACTTTATCAAGAGGAAACATCAGTGGTATGGGTGCCTGAGGAAACCTCTAGAATGTCAGAATTAAAACTGGAAGTTATGAAGGTATTAGGATGCCATCTTCTTCTATAATTAACTGTGTTTTAGTCCCTCAGTGTGTCCAACTCTTTGAAACCCCATGGACTGTAGTCTGCCAGGTTCCTCTGTCCATGGGATTCTCCAGGCAAGAATACTGGAGTGGGTTGCCACTCCCTTCTCCAGGAGATCTTCTTGACCCAGGTCTTCTGTGTTACAGATGATTCTCTATCATCTGAGCCTTAAGGGAAGCCCCATAATTAACTGTGATCCCAGGCAGTGGGATCCCAGGCTTATCTCAGTGGGCCTGTTTCTTTAATACAAATAGGTGGATTCTACTCTTTGATCACTAAGACCACTGTCAGCCCTGCTGCTGCTGCTGCTAAGTCACTTCAGTTGTGTCCAACTCTGTGCAACCCCATAGACAGCAGCCCACCAGGCTCCGCTGTCCCTGGGATTCTCCAGGCAAGAACACTGGAGTGGGTTGCCATTTCCTTCTCATGTATATTCTTTTAACTAGGAAAAAATGTTAAAGATTTTTCAAGTCCTTCTGGATGAATATTTGTCATCCTCTCATTACCTTTTAATCTGTGTTATAGACAAGAGTCTTCATTTACATCTCACTAAACTCGCTTTTACAGTGATCAAAATCTGTTTCAGTCTCTCTGGGTAACCAAGGGGGAAAAAGGTGAGGATAGGTTAAGAGAGGTAAGGTGTCTGCTTAAATGACTAAACGGTCCTAGAAAATTAGCCAGGATAATTGTCTCAACTCCCCAACTCCTCACTGGACTACACAGAACCCATCTAAGGAAAGCCTTCAGACCCTCAAAGCCATCCTGTTTGAAATTTAATAGTGTCCTCTGGGCAGTTATTGAGCCAAATGGTGTATTCTCCACAATCCTGCTCTCACACAGCATCTAAAACAAATAGATGGCAAAGTTTTAGGTTACCAGGATGTCACAACACAGCCAGAGCTGGGCAGTGTCCTTGTGGGGAAGGAAAGAAAAACAGAGACGCCAACCAGGCTCCCTCCTTCCCAAGCCAAATAGCTCACAGGGGAGCTGCCTCCCCTTCCCGGGCCCCTCTTGCCTGGATTAGGTTCAAGTGTCCAGCTACCGGCACGCTTCAGTGGGCACAACCTGACCACTCCCTGAAAAATATCCGCTGCCCTTCAGGCAGCCCCAAGCAGCTATAAACACACTAGGTTCTAGACACAACTAGAATTTATGCTTTTGAATTGTGGTGCTGGAGAAGACTCTTTGAGAGTCCCTTGGACTGCAAAGAGCTCAAACCAGTCAATTCTAATGGAAATCATCCCTGAACATGCATTGAAAGGACTGATGTTGAAGCTGAAGGTCCAATACTTCAGGCACATGATGCAAAGGGCTGACTCACTGGAAAACACCATGATGCCAGAAAAGATTGAGGGCAAGAGAAGGGGGTGACAGAGGATGAGATGGTTGGATGGCATCATTGACTCAATGGACATAAGTGTGAGCAAACTCCAGGAGATAGTGAAGGACAGGGAAGCCTTGTGTGCTGCAGCCCATGGGATCACAAAGTCTGACACGACTGAGGAACAACAGGCAGCCCTAAGTAGCTGCAGACACAATACATCTTCAGAATCCCTGGGTTTGAGGTTTCACCTTGGATTTTGATGTATGCCCAAAGTGGAAGTTTGGGGAGAGGGGGATTTTTTTTTTCCAGCTAACACCAAAGCCAAAAAAGGAAGGGCAGGGGCTATAAGCACTAGCCCAGACAAGAACTTCCTTTCCTCCTTAGGCTGGGCTAAACTCAGAGATCTAATTACCACCATTCACATCCTGAGCTCCTGAACAATTGCAATGCAAACCCAAGCACAGGGCAGATGGAATAAAAGCATCTCCTTTGAGAGGAGGTGTGATAAACCTCCAGGGCACAGTGGCAGAATCTGAGATTAAATCTCTAATCCATCCTGTGCCAGCTGCATGGCCCAGGGCCAGTTGTTCCAGCCTTTTCATCCATACAATGGGAAGATCACACCCAGGAGCAACTGAAGAAAGGAATCTCAGAATTTCTTGAGAAGGAAATGACAACCCACTGTAGTACTATTGCCTGGAAAATCCCTTGGACAGAGGAGCCTGGTAGGCTGCAGTCCATGGGGTCGCAAAGAGTCAGACACGACTGAGCAACTTCACTCACTCAGTCCCTAAAGAAGTGAAAATCAGGGCTCTTTGTATTAATCATGTTTTTAAATTCTCTATAGTTTATAATGGGCTTCCCTTGTAGCTCAGTTGGTAAAGAACCCACCTGCAATGCAGGAGACCTGGGTTCAATTCCTGGGTCAGGAAGATCACCTGGAGAAAGAAATAATGCTTTGATATCTTGAGGACCTGGTTGGCTGGGGAAAGAGTGCCCCTCTAGGATTAGCTAGTTCCTAGAGAAAGCAAACAATTTACCTGGGAGTATGCCTATGCAAACCAACCTGTCCAGAGCCCAAGTCTTCAACCACTTCCCTTACCTAATTCACATGCCCCAAGCCAATCTTTCCTCTGCCCTAAATCACCCCAGAGTCAGGAGCTGGACAACTAGATATTACCCCATAGTCCAGAGCCTGCCAAAATTATTCAAACTAGCCAATCCTAAAATATGTATCCCTCCCTACCATGCCTTTCCTGCAGGGATAACAATAAAGTCTTCTGCCCTTGCTTTCTCCTGGCTCCTCGGCCTCTGACCAGCCCTGGTAATTCCCATGTGGCCCTGATGGCATGGTGTGTCCATTCCTCTTAAAAAACTATAAATAAACTTCTTTCAGTAGCATTGACCTCTCTGTGTCATCACTTAGTTACATCTATAAGAAAAATCTTGGGTACAGTCAAAATACCCTTGCAATCCAAACTCTTATGATTCACAATCAAAACCCAGGAACCAAATAACTTCAGGAAATTTAGTGTTCCAAACTAGGATCCAAGTAAATTTGATTAACAGAGGATACTTCTATTATGTAGTCTGAATCCTTAATACTCTCAAGATCAAAAGTGTTGTTGGGAGACTTTCCTAGTGATCCAATGGTAAAGAATATGTCTGTCAACGCAGGGGATACTGGTTCCATCCCTGGACTGGGGAGATCTCACATGCTGCAGAGCAGCTAAGCCCGAGCGCCACAGCCACTGAACAGCACTCTAGAGCTCAGGAGCCACAGCTACTAAACCCCGAGTGCCTAGAGCCCATGCTCTGCAACAAGAGAACCATTACAGTGGGAAGTCTGCACCACTAGAGAGTAGCCCCCACTTGCCACAACTAGGGAAAGTCCTTGCACACCAGTGAAGACCCAGGGCCGCCATAAATATATAAATAAATCTTTTAAAAAAAAGTGCTGTTTGTGATCAGCAGCTGTTCCCCAAATAGGGGACACAAACTAGATAAGCCAAGAGCTACATACGGAGAAGGCGATGGCACCCCACTCCAGTACTCTTGCTTGGAAAATCCTATGGACAGAGGAGCCTGGTAGGCTGCAGTCCATGGGGTCACTAAGAGTCAGATATGACTGAGCGACTTCACTTTCACTTTTCACTTTCATGCATTGGAGAAGGAAATGGCAACCCACTCCAGTGTTCTTGCCTGGAGAATCCCAGGGAGGGGGGAGTCTGTGGGGTCGCACATAGTCGGACATGACTTAGCAGCAGCAGCAGCAACAGATGTGTGAAGCTCCCTACTAAAAAGTTACAAAGTTGTATAAAGTACTTCCAGTATGTACAGTAGTGTGTGTGCGTATGTGTGTGTGTGGTGTGTGTGTCTGTGTCTGTGTATATCCTCAGTTGCTCAGTCATGTCTGTCTTTTTGCGACCCCATGGACTATAGCCCACCAGGCTCCTCTGTCCTTGGACTTTTCCAGGCAAGGATACTAGAGTGGGTTGCCATTTCCTCCTCCAGGAGATCTTCCCAACCCAGGGAATGAACCCACATCTCTTGCATCTGCTGCACCAGCAGATAGATTCTATACCACTGTGCCACCTTGGAAACACCATATGTAGTAAAACATGAAAAATATCCAATGAATATTATATACTATCAAAGTTTAGAGTAGCAAGAAGGCGCCAATAATACCAATAGAAGTCAATGGAGAGTCAAGCATAATAGTTTAAGGGAAATGAGAATGTTCTGGTCCAAGTCCGAGTCTGCAGTTGGTTCACTAACACGGTTTTCCTACACATGTGGGAAACCCTTCACTTCACAGTCATCAGCATTCAGCCCCTTTGCCTCGCAGGCTGCTAGCACCTCCTTCTTGGAATGCTCTCTGGCCTGAGCTCTCTCAGCTCCTTGGCTGTGACTGTTCCTTCCATGGGCCATGGTGCCACCCATGCTTCTGTGAGGCTTTGAGTGTGTCTTCATCCCACCATTGATCCACTTCAGCACATCAACTGATAGCTGCCTGAGTATTCAGCTGATGCATCCTTGAAGGAATGTGTTTCTCAGAATACAGTTCTAAGGTTAGAGGCTGGGCCACGGGACTATCCCTTGTCACTGGTCATTGCTGCTGCTGCTGCTGCTAAGTCACTTCAGTCATGTCCGACTCTATGTGACCCCATAGATGGCAGCCCACCAGGCTCCCCCGTCATTGGTCATTGCTGCTGCTGCTAAGTCACTTCAGTTGTGTCCAACTCTGTGTGACCCCATAGACGGCAGCCCACCAGGCTCCCCCGTCACTGGTCATTAGTTCAAGTTAAAAGAAGCCACTGAGGAAACTCAGTCCAAAAGTCAGCCATGCCAACCAGACGTGGGCCAAACAAGCAGTGCTCTGGGTTAGCTTCATTCTGGACCACTGACAGGGTTTTTGGTGAACGTCACTGTATGTGATCGGCTTTTCCTCAAGAACTGGAACATTATCTGAAGAATTCTCCATTTCCCATTAGATGCTAAAAACATGTTTCCAATTTTGTTTACTTACTTACATGGCTCTTGCATTTGTTCAATGCTTCTTTAGTTGTCCTTTACAAGGCTCAGGACAGAAATATCTGCTTTGACAGGAACTTCCCAGCAAGCAGTGCGTTCTCCCTCCGTTGCTCCTAAGGCTGCAGGCGATGGAATGTGTGTGGGCTACAGAATCGGATTGTGGCTTGGGTTTGATGGCCTCTCACCAGCTGTGTGACACTGAGCAAGTCACTAAACCCTTCTGAGCCCCTTCTCCTTTCAGAAAAAACAGTAATAGTCATATCTACCTCACAGGGTTGTTGTGAAGATTAAATGAAATAACCCAGGTAAAGCCCTTAGTACAGAGTCACGTACAACGCAAAAAATAGTTTTCTAGTCTAGTGCTAGCTAACAAGTGCTCTTAAGGGCCTGTAAAGTAAGATACAATGAGAAAGTCCTTGAACTGAAAGATAGGGTAAACTACTATTGTTAAGAGCTAGTGTATGACTGTATGGAAGTGTCCTAGCTGGGGTGGATCAGGTTATGCTGCAGTAACAACATCTCAGTGGCTTAAAACAATAAAAGGTTTGTTTTCTGCTCATGTTACGTGTCCATCATGAGCAGACTGGGAGTGGGGAGAGTCTGAATCTCACCTCATCCTCATTCAGACATACAGGCTAAATGGGATTCCACCAAATGCAAAGAAGTTGGTTGTCTTGGCAGAGGGAAGGAGAGATGAAGAATCCTACTCTAGCTCTTAAATATACTTTAGCAAAATATTATTCATATATCATTAGCCAGAGAGAATCCTTGGCTATACATAACTCCAGAAGGACAGGGAAGTATAGGCTTCTCGAAGACTCAGAAGTAAGAGTGGAACTGGAGACTGATAAAAGTACTCATTTCTTCCATAGAAGGCTATGATGTATGGTGAGATCATAAAGCAAGGAAAGTATAAGGTTGCCTGACATTTCCAGACAGCCTTTGTCAGGGAGAGAATGCTTGTGATGAAATTTTAGAAATGAAGTACAGGGTTTCCCTGGTGGCTCAGTGGTAAAGAATCTACCTGCCAATGCAGGAGACACAGATTCCATCCCTGACCCGGGAAGATCCCACATGCTGCAGAGCAGCTAAGCCTGTGCACCACAACTACCGAGCCTGTGCTCTGGAGCTTAGGAGCTGCAACTACTGACGCCTGTGAGGCCTAGAGCCCATTCTCCTCAACAAGAGAAGCCACCTCAAGGAGAAGCCTGAGCACCGCAACTAGAGAGCAGCCCCGACTCTCTGCAACTAGAGAAAGTTCACGCATAGCAACAAAGACCCAGGACAGCCAACAATAAAATTAATTAATTTTTAGAAAAGAAATGAATTACAACTTGACAGATGAGCAAAGGAACAGAGAGAGGTGCCCTAGACAGAGAGACTATCATGTGCAAAGCCTTGGAGGCCTGCAAGAGCATGATGCTCTCTGGGAACAAGTAATTTCGTGTTCACAGGAAGAAAAAAGAGTGATCTGTGAAGAAGTGGGAACCAAGCTTGGACCAGTGCTAGATCATGTCACAATAAGGAGTTGAGACTTTATCATTCAGGCGATGGGGGAGAGGCAGAAGCCTTGGAAGGTTCTGACAAAGGAGAGTGCTAAGATCACATTTATTTGCTCATCCTTTCGGTCAACACATATTTACTGAGTGTCTAGTAAGAGCAAAGCACTGTTCAAGGAATTCGGGATATATTGGTGAACAAAGTTCTGCCTTCATGGAACTCAAATGCCAATGGCAGAAAAAGCACTGTAGCAGCAGTTAGGGCCCTGGATTAGAAGGGGCTGGTTGAGATGAGAAGCAGAGAAAGCAGGGAGGAGGTTATTGCAATAGTAGAGATGAGTAGTAACATGGGCCTAAAGTCCACTAGTGAGAGTGAAGAGATGGGAACAGGTGAGAGACAATGAGCGAATCAGCAGGACTTGGGGATGCGATGGAAGAGTTCGGAAGTGGGAGAAGTTCAGCATGACCCTCTGTTTTCCTGCTGGAACAATTAGATGAATGCCAGTGCCCTTCAGCAAGACTGAGAACTCAGAAGGAAGAACAGATTATGAAGACATGATGAGTTTTGTTGGAAGTTTATTGACTTTGATGTGTTTTTTCTGACAGGAATTTTGATGTAACTGGGACTCAAGAGATCTGAAAACATACATATTGGGGGATAAACAGCAGAGAGCAGAAATGAGGGGGGAAATCTAAATTGATGACAAGCAAGAAAGTTCACGCATAGCAACAAAGACCCAGGACAGCCAACAATAAAATTAATTAATTTTTAGAAAAGAAATGAATTACAACTTGACAGATGAGCAAAGGAACAGAGAGAGGTGCCCTAGACAGAGAGACTATCATGTGCAAAGCCTTGGAGGCCTGCAAGAGCATGATGCTCTCTGGGAACAAGTAATTTCGTGTTCACAGGAAGAAAAAAGAGTGATCTGTGAAGAAGTGGGAACCAAGCTTGGACCAGTGCTAGATCATATCACAATAAGGAGTTGAGACTTTATCATTCAGGCGATGGGGGAGAGGCAGAAGCCTTGGAAGGTTCTGACAAAGGAGAGTGCTAAGATCACATTTATTTGCTCATCCTTTCGGTCAACACATATTTACTGAGTGTCTAGTAAGAGCAAAGCACTGTTCAAGGAATTCGGGATACATTGGTGAACAAAGTTCTGCCTTCATGGAACTCAAATGCCAATGGCAGAAAAAGCACTGTAGCAGCAGTTAGGGCCCTGGATTAGAAGGGGCTGGTTGAGATGAGAAGCAGAGAAAGCAGGGAGGAGGCAATAGTAGAGATGAGTAGTAACATGGGCCTAAAGTCCACTAGTGAGAGTGAAGAGATGGGAACAGGTGAGAGACAGATGAGCGAATCAGCAGGACTTGGGGATGCGATGGAAGAGTTCGGAAGTGGGAGAAGTTCAGCATGACCCTCTGTTTTCCTGCTGGAACAATTAGATGAATGCCAGTGCCCTTCAGCAAGACTGAGAACTCAGAAGGAAGAACAGATTATGAAGACATGATGAGTTTTGTTGGAAGTTTATTGACTTTGATGTGTTTTTTCTGACAGGAATTTTGATGTAACTGGGACTCAAGAGATCTGAAAACATACATATTGGGGGATAAACAGCAGAGAGCAGAAATGAGGGGGGAAATCTAAATTGATGACAAGCGTGTATCTTGTCTTCCTCTCAAGACCTGATGGGGTTACATGGGCAAAAACATCTGTAAGTACAGCTACACATTCAAAAATTTTCCATTTTGATAAGAAATGGAAATCTTATAGTTTGTAAGTTTATGCCTATTTTTAAAAAGAAAAGAATTGAGAAAAAGAATGGCATTAGACTTATCAAATGCAATGCAGAAATCTAGAAGATCATGAAGAAATGCCTTCAAATTTCTAAGAGAAAATGGCTTTGAATCTAAAATTCCAGACTCATCAAATTTCCAATCAAGTCCAAGGATAAATGAAAAACAGTTAGTTGAGCAAGGACTCAAAAAAAAAAAAATTGAGTTCCATGCACTCTTTAGAAGCATTCAGGAAATTTCTTCATCAAACAGGAATACCCAGTGGATCTAGAGAAAAAGGGATCTGACCAAAGAAAGAGGAAGGAGAGTTATGGTGCAAAGTATTGAGGAAAAGCAAAGGGGAGAGTTGAAATGTGACCAGATAGAATTGAGCATTTGGGGAAATCTGTTAAGTTTGTGATAGATATAATGGTGCACTCAGGGGAAAATAAAAGAAATAATGAATATCTGTATGAAAGAATCTGCAAGTGAGTATTAGGGGCAATTATTGACTCTAGGAGGAGAAATAAAAATGCTACTGCAAAGTAAATATTATCAAAAACCTCCTCTTGGGTTAAAAATGAATAGTATTAATATGGTAACATTGTAAATGCTGATAGTCAGTTTAATAAAAAATGTAACTATCTTAGAGGGATCCGAGAGGGAAGTGCAGGGACTACAATGTAGCCACATCCTCACCTATATTGGAAGAAATTTGTTAATTTCAGAGATCACCCAAAATTGATGTATTAAGAACTAGTGGTCTGAAATACTCTGGAAATGAGGGGACAACTATGGAAAGAAACGGCCAAAATAATTAAAAAGTATTGCCTGTGCAGAGTAGAAACGTACACAGGGTAAAGGTGGCAGGTGCAGGAGGCAGATTTTTACATTTTAAGTCTTTCAGAACAATTTTTTTTCAAACTTTAACCTTTTTATTTTGTACTGGGGCATAGCTAGTTAACAATGTCATGGTAGTTTCAGGTGAACAGCAAAGGAACTCCGGAGAAGGCAATGGAACCCCACTCCAGTAATCTTGCCTGGAAAATCCCATGGATGGAGGAGTCTGGTGGGCTGCAGTCCATGGGCTCGCTACAAGTCAGACACCACTGAGCGACTTCACTTCCACTTTTCACTTTCACGCATTGGAAAAGGAAATGGCAACCCACTCCAGGTTCTTGCCTGGAGAATCCCAGGGACGGGGGAGCCTGGTGGGCTGCCGTCTATGGGGTCGCACAGAGTCGGACACGACTGAAGCAACTTAGCAGCAGCAGCAGCAGCGAAGGAACTCAGTCATATATCTACATGTATCCATTCTTCCCCACAGAACAATTTTGACAGAATTTTTAAGAAAAGGAATAGACATATAGAGGACTATGGAAGGAAGGGAAGAATGAGAAGCAAAGGACCCTAAGAATTCTGAGGAACAGCAACACTATAAAGACTTAAGAAATTAACAGCAAAGAGATGGAAGAGGAACCAGGAGAAGATGTCCCCCAGAAACTAGAGGAATGACATTAACTGAGTTCCTACCTGCCGTGAAGTCACAGGTAGATTGAGACAGTGATTGAGGAACTATCAATGATAAAGAATTTGCCTACAATGCAGGAGACCCAGGTTCAAATCCCAGGTTGGGAAGATTCCCTGGAGAACGGAATGGCAATTGTAAATGCTGATAGTCAGTGTAATAAAAAATGTAACTATCTTAGAGGGATCCGAGAGGGAAGTGCAGGGACTACAATGTAGCCACATCCTCACCTATATTGGAAGAAATTTGTTAATTTCAGAGATCACCCAAAATTGATATATGAAGAACTAGTGGTCTGAAATACTCTGGAAATGAGGGGACAACTATGGAAAGAAACGGCCAAAATAATTAAAAAGTATTGCCTGTGCAGAGTAGAAACGTACACAGGGTAAAGGTGGCAGGTGTAGGAGGCAGATTTTTACATTTTAAGTCTTTCAGAACAATTTTTTTTCAAACTTTAACCTTTTTATTTTGTACTGGGGCATAGCTAGTTAACAATGTCATGGTGGTTTCAGGTGAACAGCGAAGGAACTCCGGAGAAGGCAATGGAACCCCACGCCAGTACTCTTGCCTGGAAAATCCCATGGACCGAGGACCCTGGTGGGCTGCAGTCCATGGGCTCGCTACAAGTCGGACACCACTGAGCGACTTCACTTCCACTTTTCACTTTCACACATTGGAGAAGGAAATGGCAACCCACTCCAGTGTTCTTGCCTGGAGAATCCCAGGGACGGGGGAGCCTGGTGGGCTGCCGTCTATGGGGTCGCACAGAGTCGGACACGACTGAAGCAACTTAGCAGCAGCAGCAGCAGCGAAGGAACTCAGTCATATATCTACATGTATCCATTCTTCCCCACAGAACAATTTTGACAGAATTTTTAAGAAAAGGAATAGACATATAGAAGACTATGGAAGGAAGGGAAGAATGAGAAGCAAAGGACCCTAAGAATTCTGAGGAACAGCAACACTATAAAGACTTAAGAAATTAACAGCAAAGAGATGGAAACGGAACCAGGAGAAGATGTCCCTCAGAAACTAGAGGAATGACATTAACTGAGTTCCTACCTGCCATGAAGTCACGGGTAGGTTGAGACAGTGATTGAGGAACTATCAATGATAAAGAATTTGCCTACAATGAAGAAGACCCAGGTTCAAATCCCGGGTTGGGAAGATCCCCTGGAGAATGGAATGGCAACCCACTCCAGTATTCTGGCCTGGAGAATTTCATGGACAGAAGAGGCTAGTGGGCTACAGTCCATGGGGGTTGCAAAAGGTCAGACACGACTGAGCAACTCACACCACATACACACACACACACACACACACACCATCCCACTTACATCCATTTATAATTAAACTCTATGTAGATGTGAAGTGAAAGTGAAAGTTGCTCAATCATGTCCCATTCTTTGAGACCCCATGGACTGTAGTCCGCTAGCATCTTCTGTCCATGGCATTCTCCAGGCCAGAATACTGGAGTGGGTAGCCATTCCCTTCTCCAGGGGATCTTCCCAACCTAGGATCAAACCCAGGTCTCCTGCACTGCAGGTGGATTCTTTACCATCTGAGCCACCAGGGAAGCCCAAGAACACTAGAGTACATAGCCTATCCGTTGTTCAGTGGATGTTCCCAATCCATGAATCGAACTGGGGTCTCCTGCACTGCAGGCGGATTCTTTACCAGCTGAGCTACCAAGGAAGCCCTCTACGTAGATGGGCCAGGACCTAAAAGCAGCTCTGGAATTATAAGTTGCTGGGCAGTAGCTCTTGCTGCACTATTACCAGAGCAGCTAAATGCATACCTGGCCCTGGGAAAGCAGCTGAAGCTAACAAAGTCTCTCAGAAACTGCTTGGCTGCCCTGCACCCTCCCTAAGCTCCCTGCCTCCCCATCTGCCTGCCCCCACTGCCTGGTAGGAAAGGACCTTGGACTCCTGTTTCAAAGGTAGGATTCGGGAACTCTCTATGGCTCCCACTCAGATATCTTGACCCTTACTTCATCCTCAGACTCTTGTCCTTTGCCTCTTGGACTGGATCTGACATTCACTAAGTACAGTCTGGGTGTTCCCATCTGCTCCTGGGGTTTGCTCCCACCCTCCATCACACATGACAGGAAGAGTTCATGGAGCAGATGTAACTTTCCTTTTCCTGACATAACAGCTGTCCAGCTCTTGGAGGGCTTTTCATTGGTTATCCTTGAGGTAAACTGCTTTAGTCAGTCAGTTAGTGTTAGTCACTTCAGTCGTGTCCAACTCTTTGCAGCACCATGGACTGTAGCCCACCATGCTCCTCTGTCCATGGAATTCTCCAGGCAAGAACACTGGGTGAGTTACCATTTTCTTCTTCTTCCTACTCCTTTATAGCTGGATAATGTGGCCATAGGTTGTTTATAGATATACTAGTTCTCTAATTAGGGCTTCCTGCGCTGTTCAGCTGGTAAAGAATCTGCCTGCAATGCAGGAGACCCTGGTTCATTTCCTGGGTCTGGACGTTCCCCTGGAGAAGGGATAGTCTACCCACTCCAGTATTCTTAGGCTTCCCTGGTAGCTCAGACAGTAAAGAATCTGCCTGCAATGCGGGAGACCTGGGTTCCATCTCTGGGTTGGGAAGATCCCCTGGAGGAGGGCATGACATCCCACTCCTTGCCTGGAGAATCTCTATGGACAGAGGAGCCTGGCAGGCTACAGTCTATGGGGTCAGAAAGAGTTGAGCATGACTGAGTGACTAACCATAGCACAGTATAATTCTCTAATTCATATAATTAGTGCTAATTCTCTAATTAGTAAGAGCTGGATCATAAAGAAGGCTGAGCACTGAAGAAGTGATATTTTCAAATTGTGGTGCTGGAGAAGACTCTTGAGAGTCCCTTGAACAGCAAGAGTTTGAGCTAGTCAATCCGAAAGGAAATCAACCCTGAATATTCATTGGAAGGACTGATGCTGAAGCTGAAGTTCCAATATTCTGGCCACCAGATGCGAAGAGCCAACTCATTGGAAAAGACCCCGAAGCTGGGAAAGATAGAAGGCTGGAGGAGAAGGGGGCAACAAAGGATGAGATGGTTGGATGGACACTGAGCAAACTCTGGGAGATGGTGAAGGACAGGGGAGCCTGGCATGCTGCAGTCCATGGGATTGCAAAGAGTCAGATGTGACTTAGTGACTAAACAACAACAGTTATCTAATTGGATATTAAACGCATTAATTCTTTTTTAAAAAGCATTAACTCTTTAGAGTAGGAAGAGAGGTGGTGAGAGAGGCCATAACAATACTTCCAGGCTGACAACTGAAGGAGCCAGGATGTTCTTCTTTTTATTTTATTTTTATTTTTACTTTATTTTGCTTTACAAACTGTATTGCTTTTGCCATACATTGACATGAATCAGCCACGGGTGTACATGAGTTCCCAATCCTGAACCCCCCTCCCACCTCCTACCCCATACCATCTCTCTGGATCATCCCCTGCACCAGCCCCAAGCATCCTGTATCCTGTATCAAACATAGACTGGCGATTCGTTTCTTACATATTATACGTGTTTCAATGCCATTCTCCCAAATCATCCCACCCTCTCCCTCTCCCACAGAGTCCAAAAGTCCGTTCTAAACATCTGTGTCTCTTTTGCTGTCTCGCATACAGGGTTATCGTTACCATCTTTCTAAATTCCATATATATGTGTTAGAATACTGTATTGGTGTTTTTCTTTCTGGCTTACTTCACTCTGTATAATCGGCTCCAGTTTCATCCACCTCATGAGAACTGATTCAAATGTACAGAATGTTCTTAAAGTGTAGAAAGTAAGGACACAAGAGAAGCTTCATCACACAGCACCTATGACACGAAGGACATACCAAAGGCACATGCAGATGATTCACCTGAGAGACAGTCTGAACAGACGTGAGAAAGTCTTCAAGAAGCACATGGAAGGGGGACAGTCACTGATGACCAAGCTGGTTAAATGTGGGCAACCTGGGATATTATAATCATAAGGGTATTTATTCAGTGCTTGCTATGTGTTGGGCTGTAAACACTTTGCCTTTATTTGCTCACTTAATCCCCACAAAAACACTGCCAGGTCAGTATTATGATTTTTATTATTCCCACTTCACAGATGAGGAAACTGAGGCAAGGATCTAACTGCCCTAAGGCCCACAGCTGACAAAGGTGGGGTTTGAACCCCGGTTGCAGTCTAAAAATGCTCTCCTAAGCTTAACTGTAGTGTGAGTTACACAAAGCGCATGCTCTGTACATATATCCAGGCTGAGAAGCAGTCCCGCCTTTGTAAGGATTATAGTATAGAGCTCAGAACAGAGGATATGGGAGCTGACCAAGGACGTGAACAAATATATGGGTTCCCATCTCCTAGGAAGACTGAATCCTGACAGGAAATCCTGTAGCCAGGCATCCAAGCATGAACAGCTATTGAGTACATCTTAAGGAAAGCTAACTCTTATCACCAACTCTGAGCACAGAATGAGCTTAGCAAACTTTTCTGTACCTCAGCAGACAGGGCCCTGGGTTCCCAGTACTGACATCCTGAAAAGTTAGGGGGGTGTGTGTGTGTGTGTGTGTGTGCCCACGTGCTCAATCGCTCAGTTGTATTCGACTATTTGTGACCCCACTGACTGCAGCCACTAGGCTCCTCTGTCCATGGGATTCTCCAGACAAGAATACTGGATCAGGTTGCCATTTCCTACTCCAGGGGATCATCCCAACCCAGGGATCAAACCCGCATCTCCTGTGTCTCCAGTACTGGCAGATGGATTCTTTACCACTGAACCACCTCGGAAGCCCTGAAAAGTCACATATCCTGATGTAAAAGCCCAGTGGTACAAAATTCAGGGCAAAATATTGTGAAACATATTCTGACAAACTGAACCTGTCATTTAGGGGCCTTTGTAGTTCTTTTTAAATAAAATTCTTAACACGAGGTCCCAATTCTGAGCTTGTAAATCTGTAGCTAAATTTTACTCCAGGGGCAAAGAACTTTCCAGGTGAAGCCAGATGCATCCTTGGATAATTCAGAGAAATAGTTCATGGAAAAAGAACTGCAAGCTTTGTTGAAAAGAACTCTCACTGCTTGTCCAGCATCAGCATGAGAGCCCTCATCTTGAATTGTTCTCAAATTCTGATTTGTTTGAAAATCAATCCAAATGTCTCCCCACCAGTCCCATTCCCATCTAGTAAATTTTATTAAGCAATAAATTCACATCAAACACTATTCATTGAGAAACTTCAGATGAAACTAGTCAGATTCACTATACAGGGGACACGCTGAGGAAATCAACACTGCTTCTTCACATTTTCTCATAGGGCATGCCACTGAGCTCTGCCCCCCAACCCTTCCTTGTGGGACATGACTCCCAGGAAAGGGTCTTGGCACAGAGAGGGAGTAAAGCCTTTCAGAGCTGAGACTTCTGCATTAAAAAGCCATGTGGCTCCAGCCACACTCTAAGTATTCTTAGCTCAAGACCTGTAGTTAAGTCCAGACTTCACGGACGACTGCTGAAGGCACCCAGCTGTAAGCTTCCTTGCCAAAATCCCAAAGCAGTAAGTTCAAGGTGCTTCCTGGCTCTGACTCAGCCAGTATGGAAGGACCCCATGTTGACAGGAGTGTAGGAGCAGCTCTGAGCCTTCTCTAAGAGCGCTCTGGAAAGCATTATCCTCCCCAAAGGGGATGAAAGTCTCTTTGAAAGCATTTGCCTAGCCTGCTCAGAGATGAAGACAAAAACCATAACACATGGGAAGGACCAATATCCCACAAACTGCTGATTGATATTATCTGGGTGTTCTGCTTTTGAAAACCTTTTGCTTGTAAAAGAAAAACACGTTCCCATCACTAACTGTCCCTGGAGCAAGTCATCTGCCCTTTCATAAGGATCTCATCGTAAAATGAAGAGTTTAATTATAGATGACCCCTGTGGTCCCATACAGTCTAGTAATGACAAATGTCAAAAGTGGCCAAATACTTACAATTTCATATGGCTCACCATAGCATGTACACACACGACACACGCACACACATCACCACGCATCAAACCTTGCAAACTTTTCCTCATTCATTTGGTAAAAATGCATTGCTAGCCAGATGCCAAGCATTCTTCCAAGCACTTAAAATACAGCAGCAAACAACACGAGCCCTGCTTACCTGGAGCTTACTTTCCAGGACTGGCCAGAAGCAAAATAATCAAGCAATACATATCAAGCAAGGATAACTGCCATGGAGAAAAATAAAAATGAATGGAGACTGTCAGAGTTGGGTAGGATGTTCTATTTGAAATATTGGTAAAGGCTTCTGAATAAGATGAAATTTGGTGTGGAATTTAAAAAATAAAACAAAACTGTGAATATAACAAAAAGGAACATACTCACAGATAAAGAGAACAAACTAGTGGTTATCAACGAGGAGAAGGAAGGGAGAGGGGCACTAGAAGGGTAAGGGAGGGCTCTTTGCAACCCCCTAGACCAGCCCACCAGGTTCCTCTGTCCATGGGGATTCTCCAGGCAAGAGTACTGGAGTGGGCAGCCATGCCCTTCTCCAGGGGATCTTCCCAACCCACGGATTGAACCCAGGTCTCCCACATTGCAGGCGGATTCTTTACCATCTAAGCCACCAGGGAAGCCCAAGAAGTATGAAGTATTAAGTATAAAAAGAGCTACAAGGATATATTGTACAACACAGGGAATATAGTCAATATTTTATAATAGCTCTAAATGGAATAAAACCTTTAAAATTTGTGAGTCACTATGTTTGACATTTGAAACATATACATTTTTAAAAAGATGCCATTTGGGTATACATGGTAAAGGAGTAAGCCGTTGGACATTCACGGAAAGGAGGTTCCAGGTGGAAGCCAGAGCATGTGCAAAGGCCCTGAGAGACAAACATCTGGACCTATTCAACAGCCAAAGAACAGCAAAGAACTTAATATGGCTGGGACAGAGAGTGACCAACGGGGAGAGTGGAAGCAGGTAAAATCCAGAAACAAGGTCTGGCAGATTTTCACTCTGAGTGAGATGGGAATCCACTGGATGTTTGGAGCTTTTTTTTTTTTTTTTTTTTTTTAATTTGTTTTGCTTTACAATACTGTATTCGTTTTGCTACACATCGACATGGATCAGCCACGAGTGTACATGAACTCCCAATCCCGACCCCCACCTCAAGACTGATGCTTGCCCTAGTCCCTAATTCAGGACATAACAGCAGCTTCAGCTGCAGGGCAGCAAACTAGTGGAATTTTCTCCTCCCTGAACATTTCTCTTTTTTAATATTTTTTAAGTTTGTTTTGCTTTACAATACTGTATTCATTTTGCTACACATCGACATGGATCAGCCACGAGTGTACATGAACTCCCAATTCCGACCCCACCTCCACCCTCCCGCCCCACACCCTCTCTCTGGATTATCCCCGTGCATCAGTCCCAAGCTTCCTGCATCCTGCATCAAACCTGGACTGGCGATTCGTTTCACTTATGATATCACACATGTTACACTGCCACTGGTGTGATCTGATATATGTGCTTAAAAGATTATTCTCACTAATAAAATGTCACAAATAGACTTATAGGGACAACGCTCTCCCTCTAAGCAGAGGACCAGTCAGGAGGCCACTGCAATAATACATATGAGGAATGAGGGTGGCTTGGACCAGGTGACAACAGTGGAGCTGATGAGAACTGGATATGTGGGGAAGGTAAAGTCAGTAGGATTTGCTAATATACAGTATGGGGAGCGCAAAAGAGAGCACTCAAAGAAGACGTCCAGATTTTACACTGGAATAAGTGGAGTGATGGTGTTTCCCTTTACTGGCCTGGGAGAGACTAGGGAAGGAACATATGTAAGGTGGTGAAGGTGAAGGTGCTCAGTCGTGTCCGACTCTTTGCGACCCCGTGGTCTGTAACCTACTAGGCTTCTCCGTCCATGGGATTCTCCAGGCAAGAATACTGGAGTGGATTGCCATTTCCTTCTCCAGGGGATCTTCCCGACCCAGGGATTGAACCCAGGTCTGCCCGCATTAGAGGCAGATGCTTTAACCTCTGAGCCACGGGGAAGTCTCATGTAAGGTGGTGAGAGATAGAAATCTGCATGTTCCATTTCAGGCATGAGAAATCTGAGATGCTCTTTAGATATCTTATGTAACTGTGACAGTAATACCATAGGCTTCTAGAGTCTTCTTTGGAGAATTTAAAATATAATCCCATAGAATGAACTCAGAAAAAGAAAAACAAATATCATGTATTAATGCATAAGTATGGACTCTAGAAAAATGGTACTGACGAACATACACAGGGCAGGTATAGAGATGTACACAGAGAATGGACTTGTAGACACAATGGGGGAAGGAGAGGGTGGGGCTAATTGAGAGGTAGCATCCACACATATACACTACCACGTGTAAAACAGATAGCTAGTGGGAAGTTGCTCTTTAGCACATCGAGCTCAGCTCCGCGCTCTGTGATGACCGACCTGGAGGGGAAGGAGGGAGGGAGATCCCAAAGGGAGGGGATATACGTACACTTAACTGATTCACGTTGTCTACAGCAGAAACAACAAACAAATTATCCTCCAATTAAAAATAAATTTTAAAAACAAAATTAATTAATTAAAAATAAAATTTTAAAATAAACCAATTAAATAAAATATAATCCCCAGTGATAACACTCTACTTAGGAACTGTCCAGAGAATACCTGTGACCAAGAGTTTACTGGTAAATGTTTAACAACCTGTTCTCCAGGGGAAAAAGATTCTTCGTTTGTAACAATCCGTCGGTTTCCATGGTGTAAATACTCTCCCCTGGCCAATTTCAAGCTGGCAATGTGAGGTCAGTGCATGCAGAGAGGGGAAGGATGAGCACAAGGGCTCTCCTACACCAGTTTGAGCAGCAGGCTCCAGCTGGCACTGCAGTGACCTTCCCCAGGCCCTGATAATCCTCAGAAGGCAAAATAGGGACAATTTTCAGCAGGGAGGGAATGGCTTTAGGCAGTTATCCTTAAACACCTTTGCAGGGGTTTTGAAAAAACAGGTTGTGAGAAAGCCTGAGGCATTTGTATTATAAACAGCTGCCTTACTGTCGTAACACACTCATCCAAGATCTGACATTAATTATTTCTAATGCAAAACAAATCTACTCTCAAGTTTCAACGAGGGTAGAGCAGGACAGATCTGCTCTCAATGGGGGTAGTCCCAGGTCCCAGGGATGGTCCCAGGTCATTCTGAAAGAAGAAAGACGTCATCCTCTACGTTTGTTTCTGGTTTCTGAGCTCAGAAACCCTTTCTGAAATAGATAATACCTGGATCATTTTCAACTTTGGGGTGAGAAAATAATTTGCTCTAGGCTTTAACCAGCTCCTGGAGAGAACTATTTTCTCAGGGCCACGAATGACATTAAATTTGCTTTATTAGACGGTTATTCAGTCAGCAAACTAAAGATTCTTTATTTCCATCTCCACCCTAGAACAGGGGTTCTTTTTGTTTTGTTTTTTGAATGTGGACCATTTTTAAAGTTTTTATTGAATTTGTTACAACCTGCTTCTCTTTTACTTCTTGGTTCTTCGGTCTTGAGGCATGTGGGATCTTAGATCCCCAACCAGGGATCAAACCAGCACCTCCTGCCTTGCAAGGCAAAGTCTTAACCACTGGACCGTCAGGGAAGTCTCTAGAACAGGGGCTGGAAAATTATTTCAGCATACTCATGCTGTGCAGGGGTTTCCCACATGCAGAGATTCAGATCTAATTGCTTGGGAAGACCTGGGGGTGGGGCTTTCTATCTTTTTTTTTTCATACTCTCTAAGCGATTCTAATGAGTAGACAGGGCTGAGAACCACTGCAAGTTCAAGTAATCAGTGGTTCTGCTCTCTGCTCTGCTTAGTCTCTCAGTCGTGTCTGACTCTTTGCGAAGCTATGGACTGTAGCCCACCAGGCTCCTCTGTCCATGGAGATTCTTCAGGCAAGGATACTGGAGAGGATTGCCAGGCCCTCCTCCAGAGGATCTTCTGAAACCAGGGATCAAACCCACGTCTGCTGCATTGCAGGCGGATTTGTTACTGTTGAGCCACCAGGGAAGCCCTATTTCTGCCATTTAGCATATGTCCTTGGAGAGGCTGTTGACCAAGGTGGACTCAGAGGTCAGGACAGATGGTCCTGGCTCACTCGTCCACCTGACATTCATGTTGGCTCCAACAGGGAAGCTGTATCATAGGCAGTTCCCTCGACAGCTATCCAGGAAGCCCCCTGCATGGTGTGGGGCACGTTTCAAAAGAATGGCAGCCAAGGGCTGATGCTGCTTTCGACTACTCAAAGAGCTGGCAAAATGTCTTGATAAGGGATACCTGAGCAAAACATGGCTGGATCATGGATTTGCCCAAAATAAAGCATCCTGTCTTGGATGGAGAGTCAGGCTGATGCAATCCTAACCTTTCCTAACTCTCCCACCTGAGTTTAGTTTCCTGGTTTTATCACCTCACAATGTTGCAGTAGGACTCATGGGAACCCAGCATTCTCCAAATCACTGAAATTTCACATGCTTCCTGACCAAACAATAAAGCAAAGTTCAATTAAGAAATTCATTCTAAAATTAAGCAATGCTTAACTGCCTGATCTTTGGAGTTATTAAGAGTAAGGGTCCCTAGGGCCCTCTCTGGTGGCTCAGTAGTAAAGACTCTGCCTGCCAGTGCAGGAGTCACGGGTTTGATCCCTGATCTAGGAAGATTCCCACAGGCCTCAAAGCACCTAAGCCCACGCATCACAACTATTGAGCCTTTGCTCTAGAGCCCAGGAGCTGCAACTACTGAAGCCAAGTACCCTAGAGCCCGTGCTCCACAATAAGAGAAGCCATTGCAATGAGAAGCCCGCACACGGCAAATAGAGAAGAGCCCACACTAATCAACGAAGACCCAGCACAGCCAAAAATAAGTAAAGTGATTTAAAAAAAGAGTAGGCGTCCCTTCCATGAACACTGGCAGTTAATGACCGTTTGCACCAGTCTCCTTCCTCCTTCCTGCCCTCCCTTCTAATCCAGAACAATCCCATGCCCCGCCCTGCCCCTATGCACACGCTCCCCAACTCACACATGGGCACCAACTTAGGACCCAAAGCTTCAGAGAGAAGACAACAGCAAAGAGAGCAGAGGGGATGGAGAATGGATAGTAAGAGCTGGTGGTCCGACCGAAGGACAAAGGTACAGAAAATGACTGTTTCCAAGGAAGATGCGGAAAGTCTGCCCTGGAGAGCAGAGCCCAGCCAAGGGCGAGCCCCACAGGATGTAGGCCTGGCATGGCCTGAGAGACACAACCACCAGAGGAGTTGGAACTGGCTCAGGGCAGGCAACGTAGGCCTCCACTTACCACACTACAGACACTTCCGGCCCATCTTCCACCTCCTAGTGTGTCTCCAGGGGAGGCTGGAGAGGAAGACACCCTCCACTGCCAGTGGCTACAGAGGCTTTTGATTAAAGCCTCTGGAATGGAAGCTTTGTCTTTTAAATCCCTCAAAACAGTTTCCAAAAAAAAATGTAGATAGAACAAGAAGGGGAGCAGAATGCTCAGGACTTCAGCCTGCAAAGGCCAGATGCGGGAAGCAAATAAATTCAACGCTTTCAACAAGAGAACAGGATGATGCTGCCAAGCAAGGCAGGGGAGGAGATTCTCTGGTTTGCTTACCTCTCTTCTCACCCAAGAACACACGTTATGAATTTCATGGAAATGGATGAGGGGATGAATCAGTTATATTCACCAGGTCACCCTTCTCCAAATACAATTACCGGTTTAGCAAATCAGGTCTCCTGCCTGTGCTGGTACCTCTGTCTGATAAATTCCTTCTTGATTGTTGTTGTTCAGTCGCTCAGGTGTGTCTGACTCTTTGCGACCCCATGGACTACAGCACGCCAGGCTTCCCTGTCCACTATCTCTGGCAGTTTGCTCCAGCTCATGTCGTTGAGTCAGTGATGCCATCCAACCATCTCATCCTCTGTTGCTCCCTTCTCCTGCCCTCAACCTTTCCCAGCATCAGGGTCTTGTCCAATGAGTCAGCTCTTTGCATCTTATCCCAACTCAAATGTCACCTCTTCTGTGAAGCCTTCTTGGACTCCCCCAGGTAGAACCTATGGCTCTTTCTACTATGTTCCCAAGACCTTCCTCCATACTCTCCAAGGGCATAGATTGTCATCTAGCTATGTTCTGTCTCCTCGAGTGAACTGGGAGCTCCCGGGGTAAGAGCTAGACCTTGTTCATTTCCCCAGGGCCTAATAAATACTAAGGGAACAGACTGAGCGACTTCACTTTCACTTTTCCTTTCATGCACTGGAGAAGGAAATGGCAACCCACTCCAGTGTTCTTGCCTGGAGAATCCCAGGGATGGGGAGCCTGGTGGGCTGCTGTCTATGGGGTCGCACAGAGTCTGACACAACTGAAGTGACTTAGCAGCAGCAAGGGAACAGATAGATGGACACAAAGATACCGGAGGAATTCAGAGAGGCCACTGCTCTAAAAGGGAATCTTCATCCACAGGAGACAGAAGAGTTGTACAACCACAAGGCAGACTTTTCTATTGGCAGCGAGTCATCTTTGCTGGAAGTCTGGAAGGACTGTCAGCAAGATCTCTGCCAGTCTCCTCTGTGTCTCCCTCTATTTATACCCTGGGGTCAGGAGACAGGAGGAGGCTGCCTGAACTCAAGGACAATGATCAGCAAGCAATACCTTTGCTGCATTTATTCTTGGCAAGGATCCCCAGAGGTTAGGTTTCCTTTAAAAAGCAGCCGCTGAGAGAGGGAAATTCCAGTTTTTTAACTCTTCGGCTATTTCCAAAGAAATTAACAGAAACTTTAAATATCTGCTAGCTACTCCTTAAGGCACCAAAGTTTA
This sequence comes from Aepyceros melampus, assembly GCA_006408695.1. NCBI lineage: Eukaryota > Metazoa > Chordata > Mammalia > Artiodactyla > Bovidae > Aepyceros > Aepyceros melampus. The sequence continues at coordinate 84,210 of SJXQ01002774.1, forward strand.
CCCTTAGGCAAAATGACCATAGGCATTGCAAAAGTTCTTGACTCAAAAAAAAAAAAAAATTTTTTTTTCAGGTTACTGGAAAGGGAGTAGCAAAAATAAATAAAAAAGAATAAAACTGAAAGAGTCTCTAAGAGAACAAAAAACTCAAAGGATGGTAATATAAAATCACCATCCTAGCCAAGTATTTTACCTGTGTAATTGAACAGAAAAGGAACTTAGTAAAATACTTAGGCTTATAATTAATGGACCTAAAAACAAATACACACATACATGTAACTAGTATAGCAACCATTAACCTAACTTTAACCTAATTTGCTAAAATGTTGTTTTAATCCTTTTTAGGAAAAGCAGCAAAAGCTACAGTAACTAAGAGCACACATTTAGATGTCAGACCTGAACTGAATCTTGTGACCTTCCAGCTGCAAGACCTTAAAGCAAATTACTCAAGCCCCAGAGCCTCAGTTTCTTTAGTTATAAAATGGGCTGTTCTAAGACTTCCTGAGGTGCTGCACATAAAAGGTCTCCACACAGGTACAGACCAAGAAAGTGCTCAGGAAGTGGTAAGTAGCAGTATTAGCAAGAGAGATTCTCAGAATCATTATGACCATCATCACAATAACAAGAAAAGAAATGAATGTCAGGACTTTAGGAAGAAAGGAAAAAGTTCTAAACTTTCTTCTATCACTTCATCTGTTTATCAGATGCATTGGTCTCTGTAGAATCCCCAAGAATGATAGAAAGATCCAATTATAGTCACAGAATTACCCAGGAAGGATATTAACACCTTTGATCAAGCTTTCTATTAAATAGTTGAGACAAAAGGTTTTTTTCTAAACATTCAATTCCCAGGAAAACTCCACACCCTAGTAGCCTAGTTCTTCTAAATTTGATTGGTTCACTGGTTCCAGAGGCCTGAGAGGCTACCTAAATACAGATTTTCTTCTACAAGTGACACCAGAAGAGTTTCCAGTTATTATTTCCCCAACGGCTTGGAGGAATTGAATATATACCCCAAAAGGAGACCCATCTTTGGCACTGAAAGTAAAATCCTAACCTAATCCCAAGTTTGTGGACATTGTAATAATAGATGCAGTTGCTGAAAACAGCACTTTATCATCAGAGTCTGGAAAGGCTCAATAGGACAAAATTGTCCTCAATTGCTTTATAGATTTTCAAGGGCTAAAGACCAACCATTTAAATACAACCGTATGGTTTTGTGTGCATGTATATGAGTACATATGTGCACGCAATGAAAGCAGGTTTGAGGATCGTGAGACATGCCTCACACCTGACTCTTCCTGTCATGTCAACGACACTCTCAACTGACACACATCAGTCACCTACTCCAGAAAGGACAAGAAAAAGGAAAGGAAGACCTTAGAGCACCCATGAAACTCAGCCAGCTCACAGTATGAGTGCTGAGTCCACTTGTGCTGCTCTAACAGGATATCACAGACTCAGTTCCGTTCCGTTAGTCGCTCAGTCGTGTCCGACTCTTTGCGACCCCATGAATCGCAGCAAGCCAGGCCTCCCTGTCCATCACCAACTCCCGGAGTTCACTCAGACTCACGTCCATTGAGTCCATGATGCCATCCAGCCATCTCATCCTCTGTCATCCCCTTCTCCTCCTGCCCCCAATCCCTCCCAGCATCAGGGTCTTTTCCAATGAGTCAACTCTTCACATGAGGTGGCCAAAGTACTGGAGCTTCAGATTTAGCATCATTCCTTCCAAAGAAATCCCAGGGTTGATCTCCTTCAGAATGGACTGGTTGGATCTCCTTGCAGTCCAAGGGACTCTCAAGAGTCTTCTCCAACACCACAGTTCAAAAGCATCAATTCTTTGACACTCAGGCTTCTTCACAGTCCAACTCTCACATCCATACATGACCACAGGAAAAACCATAGCCTTGACTAGGCGGACCTTAGTCGGCAAAGTAATGTCTCTGCTTTTGATTATGCTATCTAGGTTGGTCATAACTTTTCTTCCAAGGAGTAAGCATCTTTTAATTTATGGCTGCAGTCATCATCTGCAGTGATTTTGGAGCCCAAAAAAATAAAGTCTGACACTGTTTCTACTGTAATTAGGTGGCTCATAAACAACCGAAGTGTATTTCCTTTCTGGAGGCTGAAGAGTTCAAGATAAAAGGCCTGGTACATTCAGCATCTGTTGAGAACCATCCATTTCTTAGTTCACAGACAGCCTGTGTCCTCATAGGAGCACTCTGGGGTCTCTTTCATAAGGGCACTAATTCCATTCTCAGGGGCTCCACCCTCATGACCTAATCACCTCCCCAAAGCCTTACCTCCTGGTATCATCACACTGGAGGTTAAGATTTCAACATACAAATTTTGAGGGGACACAAACATTCAGTCTCTGGCAAGTACCAATAATCAAGAAGATGCAAATAAATTCAAATGACACATTTCTATGAACTTTTTATCTGACTTCAGAATAAATAAACTGGCATTTGGATTAGAAATTTTCGTTCTTTTCTTTTGCAATTAACCTTTATCCATTGAGTTGAAGAGATTAGCAATTACAATATAATGACTTTCCATGAACACACTCCAAGTAATGATGGCAGAATTACACTTGGTAAGAGGAAGAAGCCATTATTGGATGAAAAACCTGGATAAAAGAGTGGATAATGGTAGATAACTAGGAGTTGGCTTATCATGCATCTCCATATTACATATCAGTTCAGTTCAGTCACTCAGTCATGTCTGACTCTTTGTGACCTCACAGACAGCAGCACACCAGGCTTCCCTATCCATCACCAACTCCCGAAGTTTACTCAAACTCATGTCCATCGAGTCATTGATGCCATCCAACCATCTCATCCTCTGTTGTCCCCTTCTCCTCCCACCTTCAATCTTTCCCAGCATCAGGGTCTTTTCTAGTGAGTCAGTTCTTTGCATCAGGTGGCCAAAGTATTGGAGTTTCATCTTCACCATCAGTCCCTCCAATGAATACTCAGGACTGATTTCCATTAGAACGGACTGACTGGATCTCCTTGAAGTCCAAGGGACTCTCAAGAGTCTTCTCCAACACCACAGTTCAAAAGCATCAATTCTTCACTGCTCAGCTTTCTCTATAGTCCATTCCCACATTCATACATGACTACTGGAAAAGCCATAGCTTTGACAAGATGGACCTTTGCTGGCAAAGTAATGTCTCTACTTTTTAATACGCTGTCTAGGTTGATCATAGCTTTGCTTTCAAGGAGCAAACATCTCTTAATTTCCTGGCTGCAGTCACCATCTGCAGTGATTTTGGAGCACCAAAAAATAAAGTCTATCATTATTTCCATTGTTTCCCATCTATCTGCCATGAAGTGATTGGACCGGATGCCGTGATCTTAGTTTTCTGAATGTTGAGTTTTAAGTCAACTTTTTCACTCTCCTCTTTCACTTTCATCAAGAGGCTCTTTAGTTCTTCTTCTCTTTCTGCCATAAAGGTGGTGTCATTTGCATATCTGAGGTTATTGATATTTCTCCCAGCACTCCTGATTCCAGCCTGTGCTTCATCCAGTTAGCGTTTCTCATGATGTACTCTGCATATAAGTTAAATAAGCAGGGTGACAATATGCAGCCTTGATGTACTCCTTTCCTGATTTGGAACCAGTTTGTTGTTCCATGTCCAGTTCTAACTGTTGCTTCTTAATGTGCATAGATTTCTTATGGGGCAGGTCAGGTGGTCTGGTATCCCCATCTTTTGAAGAATTTCCCACAGTTTGTTGCAATGCACACAAGGCTTTGGCACAGTCAATAAAGCAGAAGTAGATGTTTTTCTGGAACTCTCTTGCTTTTTTGAAGATGCAATGGATGTTGGCAATTTGATCTCTGATTTCTCTGCCTTTTCTAAATCCCAAGCTCACATATTATATATGTGAGCATGTATATACATAAATATACACTGCAGATTAACACCAATATTATATATGGTATGTGTATGTATGCATAATACATATACATTCTGTATATATAGAAACATGGGATTGATATGTACATATTTCTATGTATAAGGGTGTGTATATATGTGAGCATATATACATATGCAGGCATTGGAAAATTCATGTGTGTAAATAGTATATGTGTGTGTTCTTGTGAAGTTTCATCCTCACAAAGAATGTGTCTCATGAGCCCTGTCCATAACTGACATACGGCCTTGTTTTAGGAAACATGTTTTCCATTTATATGGTTTATTATTCCCTGGTTGTTCCCTTCCTCCAGCAAAGTAATGCTGAGCCTACATCTTCTCCCCTCCTCCCTACCAGAGCACCTGCCCCCACTAGGCAAAGCCAAGTCCTTCCCACTTTTGCAGGACCATGACACACCATCACACCCTGTGGACAGCCAAGGGCAGCCCATCCTTATCCTAAGTGACTGTCTCTATCAATCCCAACTCCTTCCTTCCAAGGGCCTTTGTCCACCCTGGTAGAGCACAGATTTTGGTGGGAAGGCTCATCCAGACAGCCTCCATGGAACATGGGACATCTGGATCCAATAATGCCTTGTAATAAAGTACCTCCTGTAGCCAGATTCATGTCTCATCCCCTGTGTTCATGATGAGAGTCATGTCTCCCTGTGTCAGAGTCTCTTAAGAGGGCGGGGATGTAAGCTCTGACATTTATATAAATATGACCCTGCTGCCCTTGAAGACATGTGGGAACTTGCCTGCTGAAGGGCCTGGATCACTATATGAGCCCACTCTCCTGAGGCCAGATGCACTGTCTGTCCTACCCCAGTTATCCCTTTCCCTTTAATCTGGGGGCTGGGGGAGGGGTCCCTCCTGAACACAGAGTGAAGGGTCTTCATCACTACCTCACTGCCCCAGTCTCTTGAGAGACAAAGAAAAGGAGTCATTTTCCTGCACACAGCCTCACCACCCCATTCCTGGCCATATGAGTAGAGCCAGGAGGGTACCAGGCTTCACCCTGGTCAGCCTGTCCTTAAAACGTCTCCATCATTCTGTCTGCATGCCTGCATCTCCTCTAGGACCCTCCCTCATGTGTTCCAATGCCTGATCTTGACCCAGAGGTGCTCCCCATGCCCCATAGGGAGCCCCATAATCCTGAATTCCCCTTGAACTCTAATTCTCATCAGAAATATACCAGTTTTCTGTGTCCTTTGCTCCTAAAAGTGAAGGAGGTGATATGTCACCCTGTTAACTTAATATCACCTGATGTATTTACTAGCTAACGGTTACCTCTTATCAAGAAGATCAACAGACAGTAAAACCAGAGGTGGGATTCTACGAATTCTGTGTAGGCTAACAAGGAATCACTGGAGGTGGGAGTGAGATTTCACCCCTTTCCTGCTATCCTGTGTAAATAGTCACCAACTCAACACACAGAGCAAAGCCAAGAGGAGGGACAGAAGGCCACCGGAAAGCACTTCTCCAAAAAGACCATGTTAGATGTTCCTGATCTTCGCCCCCACCCTGACCTCTCTCAGAACCACACATGGAGTCCCTCTGGGCTCCCACATGGAGGCTGGGCTTCCTTCCCCTGCAGTAGTGGAGTCCGGCAGACAAACAGCACTCCAGGGGCAGAGAAGCCTCAGAGTGCTTCCCCAAGGGCACCGCAGAGAGCTGGAATACAAGGAACTCAAAGCCCAAGCCCTCAGAAAGACTTTTGGCAGGGATACAGGGGCCATCAGGAAGCTAATTGAGATCCCGCTGGGCTGACTTGAGTCTGGAAGGAACAGAGAAAGAACAAGAAAAGAATGTGGTGAATTGTCGGAAGGCAGGAAAGACCCAAGGCCTGGGTCTTAATCACGTTCCATGTGAAGAAGTTCTGGCATGACGCATGCCTGAAACTTGCCAAGCCTTGAGTAATGGGAACAAACAAGAGAGGAAGAGGGGGGTCGCTGAGAGTGCCTGGTGGGAAGGGGGAAGTCAGGCCATGTCTAGGTGGTGCCAAACATCTGGGTAAACTGTAAAATGTTAAGCCAATTTTGAACCATTTTGTCTATAGAATAGCAAACACTGAATCTGAAAATGTCTAGGTCACAACATTGTAACTTCGTTTTATTTTTTCAGTGTTTGTGCAGATGTTTGAAAGTTCCTGGAGGGCATAACCAAGGCTTATTTATTTTTAGTTATCTTCACCTTCTAATACTCAGTATGTGCCTGCTGCCTCACAGCCACTCTATACACATTTGAGGAGGGAGAGAGGCAGGGGAGAAGGATGAGGCCTTGTACATATTACCCCCAAATCTTTGAGGACAGGATGACCACATAACTCATTGCCCAAACTGGGACATTCTTGAGAGTAAAAGTGGCTGCTAACACTGGCCCAAGCCATATGGTCACCTTACTTAATGGTCGTTATGTATGGAAGATGAAGCATTAGCAAGGAACTGCCTCTGTTGTTATTTTCCAAACACTATGTTAGACAGGCTTGCAGTGCAGAAGAAATAGCAAGAAGGTCAATGTGGCTGGAGCAGAGAGAGGGAGGGGAGGGTGAGAAAATGAGGCAGGACTTGGACTTCATTCCAGGTATGAGGAGGTGCCCTGGTAGTAGGGGGCTAGGGAGTTTGCTGGGTGAGTGACAAGTTGTGATTTAAGTTTTAAAAGATCTGTCTGCTTAGAATAGAGTCAGAAAGTACATTGGTAGATGATACAGGTCAGGGGATAAGGGGTGGGAAGTTAATGTTTAATGGAAACAGTTTCACTTTAGTAAAGTGAAAAATTCAAGAGATGGCTGATGGTTAAATCTCAACATTTGGAAAACCAAGAACATGGCATCTCGTCCCATCACTTCATGGCAGATAGATGGGGAAACAGTGGAAACAGTGTCAGACTTTATTTTGGGGGGCTCCAAAATCACTGCAGATGGTGATTGCAGCCATGAAATTAAAAGACACTTACTCCTTGGAAGGAAAGTTATGACCAACCTAGATAGCATATTCAAAAGCAGAGACATTACTTTGCCAACAAAGGTCCGTCTAGTCAAGGCTATGGTTTTTCCAGTGGTCATGTATGGATGTGAGAGTTAAACTGTGAAGAAAGCTGAGTGCCAAAGAATTGATGCTTTTGAACTGTGGTGTTGGAAAAGACTCCTGAGAGTCCCTTGGACTGCAAGGAGATCCAACCAGTCCATTTTAAAGGAGATCAGTCCTGGGAGTTCTTTGGAAGGACTGATGCTAAAGCTGAAACTCCAATACTTTGCCCACCTCATGTGAAGGCTGACTCACTGGAAAAGACCCTGATGCTGGGAGGGATTGGGGGCAGGAGGAGAAGGGGATGACAGAGGATGAAATGGCTAGATGGCATCACCAACTCGATGGACATGAGTTTGGGTGAACTCCAGAAGTTGGTGATGGACAGGGAGGCCTGGCATGCTGCGATTTACAGGGTCACAGAGAGTCAGACACGACTGAGTTACTGAACTGAACTGAACTGAGAGCTGGACAACAATGTGAATGTACTTAGTGCCACTGAACTGTATAGTTAAAAATGGTATGTTTTATATTATGTGTCTTTTACTACAATTAATAGAAATTTTTAATAAATAAAAAATAAAAAACCAAAGATCTGTCTGCTGTATAGCACAGAAAGCTCTACTCACTACTCTGGGATGGCATAAATGGGAAGGTGAGGGCTTCCCAGGTGGTTCAACCAGTGAAGGATCTGCCTGTAATGCAGGAGACTTGTGCTTATAATGCAAGCTAAACTTGAGTTCTAGTACATATTCTGGGACCAGCAAGCTGCAAAGTCTTGGTCAATCCCTGGGTCGGGAAGAAGCCCTGGGGAAGGGAATGGCAACCCACTCCAGTATTCTTGCCTGGAGAGTTTCATGGACAGAGGAGCCTGGCAGGCTACAGTCCATGGGGTCACAGAGAGTCAGACACAATTGAGAGATTAACACTTTCACTTTCTTTCTTTCAAATGGGAAGGAAATCCAAAAAAGAGGGAATATATGTATGCATAGAGTGGATTCACTTTGCTGTATAGTAGAAACTAACACAATGTTGTAAAGCAACTATACTCCAATAAAAATAAATTTAAAAATAAATTTTTTAAATGTTGTAAACAAAAGAAAACATCTGTCTGGCTGTAGTATGGAGAATGAACTGTAGGGGAAGAGTAGCATATGCCACTATGGTTGTCCGAGTGCAAGAGGATGGTGGCTAGTGCTGGGGGGCAGTGTGTGCTGAGGAAGTGGAAATAAGGGCACAGTTTCAGGACAACTGGTCTACATTGAGTGCTGATGCAATCAGGAGGAAGGGATAAATCAGGAGCTTGGGATGAACATACACACACTAGTATATAAGATAGATAACCAACCAGGACCTACTGTATAGCTAAGGAAAGTCTTCTCAATATTTTGGAATAACCTATATGAGAAAAGACTCTAAAAGAGAATGAATATATGTATATTTATGACTGAATTACTTTGATGTACACCTGAAACACAATACTGTAAATCAACCATACCCCGTAAAATTATTTTTTTTTAATGAGAGGCATCAAAAATGACTCAGATTTAGAAGCTGAGCCACCAGATGTGTAGATGGTGATGTCCTGGTCTGCCTGGGGAGGCCAGGAGAGGTCAGTAGCCTTGTAAGGACTTCATTGACCTTTGTCTGAAAATGAGTTACTCTGAAGCCCTCAGGGGTCTCGCTGCTGTTCATCTTCCTTGGCTCTTATCACTATTTATACTTGGTTTATGTATGGGTTTACTAGGTTAATGATCATCTCCCCTGCCAGATTGTAAGGGACTTTGTCTTGCTCACCAATATGCCTAGCATCTAATACGTGCCCAATAAATATCTGCTGGAAAGAAAACCAAGATAACTTTTTTTAAAGCTAAACTTGAGTTCTAGTACATATTCTGGGACCAGCAAGCTGCAGAGCCTTGGTCCAGCCACTGGGCCTCTCTGGTTCTTGACTCTCATCATTACCACAACAGTTTGCATGAGGTGCCTGCCAAGGTCCCTTCCAGCTTAAACATTCAGGAACCACAATGATGTTCTTTGATGCTCACAGGAGAGCTGGAATAAGCAAAACCAGAAGATAGTGTTCAAAGTCCCCTGAAATGAGGAAATATTGCTGACCTGGAGCTGAGAAGGGAGGTTGTCCCCAGTGGTCAGGCCTTCATAGAAGTACGTGGAGATATATCAACATCACGGAGAAGCAAGGCATCAGGGAGAGCAGGCTGGACTCATCTCCCTGGTCCTCAAGGAGGCAGGTGGCACGTCACCCCATTACCAGCACTGAGCAGGTATCCAGGTCCCCATTTCTCCAAGGCTGCTGGTTGGGGTGCTACCACTGTCAGCCATCAGCAGCACCTTCCTTTCTCTTCCTTCATGACTGCTCCCATTATTCGAATTTTGGTATGTGGTTTACATGCAATAAGCCAGATCATCTTTGTACTAAACGTGCCTAAGTCTGCTATCCTCTGATAATACAAGGCACGGTTTTATTTTCTCATTTCCTCCTTCCTTTTTCCAGCCTCATGTCCAAGAGGGAACTCTGGAATGAGCCCCATGAAGGTTGTTGTTCTGCCAGCAGCACTGTGATGACCCCTGGGTCTCCTGATTCCACGTTTGGCATTCCCGAACCCAACAGCTTCCCTCTGACCTTCTCTCTCTCTCTCTCCTTGCCAGCAGGAAGGAGAGTGTGTGGATAAAAGAAACTGACAGATAACCCAAAACCCCATGTTAGTCATTAGTTAAAACTTCCTGAGCCACTAACAAGAACCAGAATTCACCCCAGGAAAATTTCAAAACCCCTGCATTCAGGCTAGGTTGGTGTCAAGTTGCAGCACTATGAGCTGCAGGTCTGAACAATCACGCCTTATGCCAACAGCTAGCCCAGGCCCAGAGGAAAGCTCCAGAACACCAGGGCAGAGGCCAGAGTCCTGAGCTCAATTATCACAGCCCAGATGCACCGCTGGTGGCTCCACCTGCCTGATTTTCCAAACCGTGGATCCAAAGTCCTGCCTATGTCCAACCACAAGGACTCCTCCTCTGCTCCACCTTCCTGCTCTAAATGGGCCTTTAGGCACCAATCTCTGGCCATGCTCTGCCTATGCCCTCTGCCTTACATGGGGCCTTGTCTGCTCTGTGCTAACACTCACCCTAATGTCCTTGGGAATCAAAGGGTCCAGATCTTCACAGATCTACCAGCTGTCCTACTTTTCTTTTTTCTCCATCTTCCTAATTTGTAGCTTATAACCTGTTTCAGGTTCTCTCTTGCCTGCATCTCTTCTTAGGCCAGAGCCTCCTTCTATGGAACTCTTGTTTCAGGTTCCCCTGGGAGCCTTGTGAGCAGCCACATTGAAGGTTGTTTTCTCTGCCACATTCTCTTGTTTATCCTTCTGCTTCTAAAGTGAAGTCGCTCAGTCGTGTCCAACTCTGTGACCCCATGGATTGTAGCCTACTGGGCTCCTCTGTCCATGGGATTTTCCAGGCAAGAGTACTGGAGTGGGTTGCCATTTCCTTCTCCAGGGGATCTTCCTGACCCAGGGATTGAACCTAGGTCTCCCACATTGCAGGCAGATGCTTTACCATCTGAGCCACCAGGGAAGTCCTCTACTTCTAAATTTTTTATTGTAATGAGATATGGTCAGGCCTCCAAATTCTCATTACTCAGGCTTCACTCAATTTGAAGAAAAATTAACACATCTGGTAGCAAACTTCTGATTGCAAAGACATGCTTTCCAGGTCCCGTCTGAACCACCACCATCTGTTGGCCTTATCTGCTTCAGGGCCTGGTTATGTCTATCTGTAATAACAGGTACTGCCCTTGTCCTTCTATGCTTATTCTCTGAACTGAGTCCTGTTTAAGTAGAACTCTGATCATGTCACACTTGTGCTCAAAATCCTACAGTTTCCCTCCCATTTCAGGGCAAAAGTCAACGTCTTCACAGTGGTCTAGAAGCCCCTTCAAATTGGAGGTGTAACCAATTGTTCCAAAAAGATACCAGGCATGCCCCTGTTCCTATGCCTGAAACTGTTTAATCTGGAAAGCACAGCTCACCCATTCCTTCTACTACTTCAAATCTTTTCTCAAATGACATATGCAGGCCACCTCATTCACAATATCAGGTCCTACCTAGTCATCCCATCCCCCTCACCTTTCTTTTATTTTCCTAAATTATATTTTATTATAGCATGTAATTCACGTGTGTGTGTATGTGTGTGTGTGTGTGTGTGCTTAGTCGCTCAGTCGTGTCCAACTCTTTGCGACCCAACGGACTGTGGCCCACCAGGCTCCTCTGTCCATGGGGATTCTCCAGGCAAGAATATTGGAGTGGGTTGCCATGTTTCCTCCCGGGATCTTCCCAACCCAGGGATCGAACCCAGTTCTCCTGCATTGCAGGCAGATTCTTTACCATCTGAGCCACCAAGGAAGCCCTGGTATATAATTCTTTAATTTTGTCTCTTGCACTAGAATTTAAGCTCCCAAAGGGCAGGAATTTTCATCTGTCTTATTCAGGGATGAATCCTCAGTGACCTGAATATTGCCTGGCACATAATATTATGGAATGGATTAATAACTCATTAGTAAGAAGTTCATCAGTATTTTAGGGTCCCAAATCTGGTCTTCCTGCCAGGTTTGAGTCTCAGATTTTCTACTTTTAATAGCTGTGTGACTTCAAGCAAGTTTCTTAACTATTTTATACCTCAGCTTATTGATGTACAAAAATGAAAAAGACATTGCAACTATTGGGTTAACCCAGAAGTTCCTCAACATGTTATGGAAAAACCTAAATGGACTTTTTGGTTGGCTCCAGGATCGTCAATGAGAAAACTCATGAAGTATGTTTAGCATAGTGTCTGAAATACCGTAAGAACTCTATGGATGGTATTTATTATCTTTAGCCCTAGTGGGTGAATTAGACTTTTGGAAATAATCAAAATGCTACCTAGACTGAAGCCTGGTAAATAAAGTAACAGTGTCTCTGCTCAAGCAAGACGGGAAGATAAAGCAATATGAGCAGTTCTCTTTTGTGGTTAATAAACCGGCTCTGTAAAACAATTCTGGGAAAGGGAAAAAAAAAAAAGCAACTCATGTTTTCAGCAATGGTACTCCCAGTATGGTCACTTGGAAGGACAACATCCATTTGGCTTCATCAGTTCTAACATATTCATATTTGCTAGTCCCACAGAGTCCCAGCAGAAGACACAGTAGACATGGAGGCCCTAGAGGTCCTCTGCCATACTTCCTGCTTCACACATCACTTTATGTTGCTTCTCTGCCCAGGAGGTTCAGCTGCTCCCTGAGTATGTGAGTCAAGAACCTCTAGGGAGAGAGTGCCCAAGAGGCTTTACGGAGAGGATGTCACAAAAATGATACCCTGAACCAGACCAGGCAGTAACCTGAGTGTTGGGAAGGTCTAGAAACCCAATCTGGGAAGAGTGATCAGAGATGGGATAGCTCGTTTGCAGAATAATCTTTCTGGGTTCCTGAGGAAGGGGAGGAGGGGCCGTCTCACCCGCATGTGGCTGATTGCCAGCCACCCTGTTACAGCTCTGAGACCTTCCTCCTCCTCTTAGCTCTGGTGCTGCAGGGAGAAGGGGGTGAGGAGATAGAGGAGCCCAGAGGCGCACTCAAGCCTACAAAGTGCCTGGCTCTTCCACTCCAGCTGTGCCCTCCATCCTTCTCCAGGGCCAAGCATATGCTTCAAATTGTATTCAAGACTCAAGGAGGGACCTTGCAGACTGTCCCTTCTCATTTTACAGAGGAAGAAACAGGCTCAGAGAGAAGGATGTGGGGGTGGCCAACGTAGCTGGTGGCCCCTCTATATTCTTCAGCCTATCCAATCATCCAAGGTCACCTGCGGACAGCCTCCTTCCCAGCAATGGCTTCCTACATCTCCCTGCCCGAAGGCAGCCTCTGGCCTCAGGAACACACTCAGCCAGCAGGCAGAACAGGTCAGATGGTCCAGGAGGTTACAACTGTTATTGCTTAGAAGGGACACTCCACCGGTTGTCGTTGTTCAGTCACTAAGTCATGCATGACTCTTCTGTGACCCCAGAGACTATAGCCTGCCAGGCTCCTCTGTCCATGGGATTTTTCCCATGGAGTGGGTTGCCATTTTCTTCTCCAGGGGATTTTCCTGACCCAGGAGTTGAACCTGTGTCTTCTGCACTGGCAGGCAGATTCATTACTGCTGAGCCACAAGAGAAGGCCAACCTTCCACCTACCAGGGGAATAGTTTCAAGTCATGCCACACAGTTTCTTGGAGGGACATTTTCTCATCCAGTTCATTCAGGGAAAATACTTTCATATTCAAGCAAGAAGTACTAAGCTGAAAGTTCCAAACATTTTTGTTCCTTTGGATCCCTTTGTCAATATGGTGGAGACTTGGACCTCTCTTCAGGACAATTATTTTCAATGCACAAAATATATAGGATTATAAAGGACGCTGCTACTACTGCTGCTGCTAAGTCGCTTCAGTCATGTCTGACTCTGTGCAACCCCATAGATGGCAGCCCACTAGGCTCCTCTGTCTCCAGGCAAGAACACTGGAGTAGGTTTCCATTTCCTTCTCCAATGCATGAAAGTGAAAAGTGAAAGAGAAGTCGCTCAGTCATGTCCACCTCTTAGCGACTTCATGGACTGCAGCCTACCAGGCTCCCCCGTCCATGGGATTTTCCAGGCAAGAGTACTGGAGTGGGGTACCATTGCCTTCTCTGTAAAGAACACTAAATATGCTTAAAAACAATTTTCAAAATAATTTTTAAATAACTTTGGAATATCATAACATGCAGATGTCTTTATTTTATTAGAACAAATAAGATCAAAAGGAGAATCTCATAATGAACATAATTTGAGAGTAGTGATGAGCATAAGTAATAGTTGCTGCACCAGTGGTAATGTGACATGCAAACATGTTTGATTTCTGTTGTTGACAAAGTCACAGGCGCTGCTGATATTGTAGTGTTGCCTATATTCATAATTGGAGGAAATGATAGCATCCAGTTATAAATTAATGAATAAAGGTATAATTAGTTCCCATCAACGTTAAAATTTTTCTATCCAAGTTCACAGACCCTCTGAAATCTCTACATGGATCCTCTGGGTGTCTATGAACACCAGATAGGTTAGGAACGCTGTGCAGGAATATCTATGTGACTTGCTAACTGGTGACTCAAAACTGACTCAATGGCCCCTTGAATTTCCATTCCCTGGGTCAGAAAGATCCCCTGAAGGAGGGCACAGCAATCCATTCCAGTATTCTTGCCTGGAGAATCCCAAGGACAAAGGAGCCTGGTGGGCTACAGTCCATGGGGTCACAAGAAGTTGAACACGACTGAAGTGACTTAGCATCACTCTGAACAATTCAGTCCTAAAGCCATGAGTTAGGGCAGAACAAGATGGTTCTATGCAGAGACGCAGGGAGCCACAGGGGTTCAGAGGAGGGTATCAGAACTTGAAGAGGGTGGCCCCTGTCAGGGATGGGATAGTAGCAGACATGGGATATATCACAGGGCGTTGATCAAATCAGTAAATATATTACTAATGGAAGCAAGGTTTCTCACTGTTAGAAAAGACAGAAATACAGAGAAGGAGAAAGCTAGAATAGCCCCTGGTGTTGGATTCCAGCTGAAGACATCTGTGTGAATGCGTGTATGTATACGTACACTCTAGCTCTGGCCATGGAGAAGTCTGGGGAGCAGCAATACCCCCCAATAACAATAAGCACACCTAGCCCTCAGATCTTGTCTTCCAAATACTATTTTCTTCTAAAAGAGAACAAGGTTCCTTGGAGAAATGGTTGGTTGCATGATTGAGGGCAGAAAGTAGGGATGAGCCTGGAGCACTAAAAGGACGAGTTCCCATTCTTTGTGAAAGGAAGGTTTATGTGAAAGGAATGCTGAAGGCAGCTTGAATCTGATCCCAGGGGCCAAAACAGGGACCACTTACACATCAGAATAATTAAGAAGAATTAGAATGTGTTTAATATGACAAAAAATCATGAGTCTATACAGATATAAATAAATAGAGGAAACAGCTGAATGTTTGATGAGAAATGAGATGTTTATACAGTTTCAAGACACCTTCCCACAAAATACATATCAGTTACACGGGGAAAAGAGTAACTTTACAGTGGGAAAACCTAGAAGACAACAACTTAATCTAGTAATCAAAGGTAGCAACACCAGTCATAGCATAAAGAGGCATCTGTACCAGTTGGTAAGATGCAGTGAAAAACATATAACCTAACTGCTGCAGTATTCCTGCCAAAATGCCTAATCTGTATATAACCACAAGGAAACATCAGACGTTGAAACTGAGGGGTGTGCTACAGAATGCTAACCTTTGAACTTCAAAGTGTCACGGTGTGTTCCAGACTGAAGGAGGCCTGAGACATGACAACCAAATGCAACCTGTGATTCTGAACTCCACTCTTTGCTGTGGGGACATTATTAGGACAATTGGCAAAACTTAAATGGGGTCTGAGGACTAGATGATAGCAAGGTATCAGTATTCATTTCCTGATTTTGATGCTCACACAGGAAAATGGTTTTTTTCTTAGGAAACAGCTTCTCAAATATTCCAGGGTGATAGGATACAAGTAGGAAATTTACTCTTAAAAGTTCAGAGGAAAAAAAAACCAAAAACGTTGTTTGCAGCATACTCTCAATCATTTTTGAAAGTCTGGGGTTGTTTCAAAATATAAAAAGAGGAGAAAAGGCTGTTTCTGTGACCATCATTTAACTTTAGCCAGTACACAAGAGGAAATAAAACATAATCAAAGGAAGATTAGGGAGCATGGATTTCTTGGAACAGAGTTGTGACCTTATATTTAGAGAATCCTGTTCATTGCACTTGAGAAGCAGGGATAGACATTCCCCACTGCCACCACACATTAGAGGGTGGACTGAAAGAGAGATTAACTCTTGCCCCAACTGCGTGATAATCAAGAAGCTGTAGAAATAGAGCCATAGAGCACCACAACCAGAGCAGGACATGAAAAAATTTGAGTGCAGCCCGCCCTTCCAGAATTGGGTGGGCAAAGAATACAAAAATTTCTCCCAGGAGCAGCTGACACCATGGAGGAGAGCTGTTCTTGAGCCACCTTGAAAGGATCCAGCCCCAGAGGTAAGGTGATTCCACAATCAGAAGCTCGGAGGGAAGAGGAGATTGGTAGTAAAAGAGGAGAACCATACCTGGTCAATAGGAGAGTAAGCCCCCAAGTCAGAGAAAAAGACAGTCAGTCGGCAGTGCCTGATACCACTTTAGGGAAAGGAGATCTCTTAAGACCTACGAAAGTACTCCAAGAGAGAGAGCTAATATTTGAGAATTAACACCCAGAGGGCCTCAGCCCCAGAATTCCACTATATCAATACTGGACTAAAACCCCAAAGAACAAGCAGCAGTACCATAAGTGGCAGAAAAGGAAAGGAACAATAAGAGAAAACATAGACAAAATACACCCTACCCTTCCCCACTGCAAGTCCCCAAGGCTTGCTCAGACCTAGAGTTCTGAATTAGAGAGAAAAAAAAAAAAACAACTTGAAAATTTTAGTTGAATCATAATATTTTAATACTGGAGAGCAAGACTAAAATATTTGCGAGTAACCAAACATCTATGGAATCTCCCAGGGACAGGGAAGGAAAAGCCAAATGAACTCATGCGAAAAGCAGTGATGAGTAAGAATAACGTGACTCGGCCTCTCCCCAGCGAGTCCAGCCCATTCAATCCGCCATTACATATGCATTATCTTGTTGTGTCCTCATGACACCCTAGGAGCAAGCCTGACTGAAAGGGACTAAGTGCAGGCTTATGGGTACCAGTCACAGTACCCAGTGTGCCAGCCTTCCGGGAGCCCCTGGCATTGATCTGCACCATCACCTCACACGTGGGTAACCAGGGAGCAGACACCAACAGGCAAGCCAGTAGGTAGGCAGCAGAAACCGATAGAGGATAATGCAAAGCACAGTTGTAGGGAATTTGTTTTGCTTTGTAGTGGCTTCCTGGGAAAACCACAGCTACAGGGAGGATTAGAGTCAGGGATGGGGTGGTTCTTCCAGTGCAGTCACTGGCAGAAAACATATTGTGAAAGTTAAAAGCCCCAGCAGAGAAGAGCCCAACCCAAGGATGTTCACAAACCGAGATTCTGTTTATTTGCACGTCGTTCTGTTTCTTACTCCGGCTTGTATCTCAAACTAGAATCGCCTGGGCCCTAAACTCAGAGACTCTAGACACTGGATTTTTTTAAAGTTCCCTGGATGATTCTAATGTACAGCCCAAGTTGAGAATCATAGCTCAACTACAATGATCTTGCTGCTTCAGTTTAACAAAAAAAAAAAAAAAAGAAAGAAAAATGTTTTGTCTCGGTCACAAATGTCAACTTTGGAAAAGCTTGGCTGAGCATGAACTTCAACTCTGTAAAGTAACTTGTAAAAATTATCAACATACTAATGAACATTTCAGCATCCCATCATTACTAGGTTTAAGTATAGAGATAGAGATTGATCTATCTTGCTGTGCTAGTGGTAGAATTTATTGTTTATTTAAAAGTGTTTTTCCTGCATTCGGAGAAGACAATCATCAGTTCAACTTATCTATACTTACCTTGCTCCCCTTGCAAAAAAACACACACATTCACATGAGGGTTTTAACAAAGAGCAAAGCCATTAGACCAACCAGGAGAACCGGGGTACTTGGTTTCATGTAAACTCTATGGAACCAAACCCCCACACTACAGCATTTCCATCCACCCACTGATGTCAGCATTTTCATAAAAGCTGAACACAGGTAGTTAGATGAGTCTACACTTTGACAGTATTTAACTCCAAAGTCATTTTCAGTTTCCACCCCTTTTGTTTTAATATTAACATTTCCCATTACTCACACTGGGGATTCTCCAGTAGTACTAGCGGAAAGAACCCGCCTGCCAATGCAGGAGACATAAAAGACGTGGGTTCAGTCCCTGGGTCAGGAAGATCCCCTGGAGGAGGGCACAGCAATCCACTGCAGTATTCTTGCCTGGGGAATCCTATGGACAGAGGAGCCTGGTGGGCTCCAGTCCATAGGGTTGCAAAGAGTCAGACACAACTGAAGCAACTTAGCACGTGTGCATTACTCACATTATAAGAAAAGGTCCAGATTCCTCTGCTTGAAAGTCAAGGTCCTTCACAATCGAGTTCCAACCTAACTTTCGACCTTTACCTCCTTCCTTTCGTAGTAAACCTCGGTGGCTCAGAGATTAAAGCATCTGCCCGGAATGCGGGAGGCCTGGGTTCAACCGCTGGGTCAGGAAGATCCCCTGAAGAAGGAAATGGCAACCCACTCCAGTATTCTTGCCTGGAGAAATCCCATGGACGGAGAAGCCTGGTGGGCTACAGTCCACAGGGTCGCAAAGAATCGGACACGACTGAGCGACTTAACTTTCACTTTCACTTTCATAGCTAGTAAGTCCTCTCACTATCCAACTTTCTAAAGTCACCTTTTTTCCTTCCATGTATTTTACCTTCATTAAAACGTATTTTTGACTAATTTTTCCCCTACTGAAGATAATAGTGTTTCATCATAAACTGAAGCAAGAACGTATTTAAATAACCATAGATACATCTATTTGTCTTCACTACTAATGAAAAGACAATGTTGACCATACCATGGACAAGCACAGGGATAGACTCTTCACTCTCATGGCTCCAGCACTTCACCCCTCTCTGGATCGTTGGCCTTTGCAATGTGACTTGGCTGCTCTACCAACCAAAAGGTGGCACGTATTTTCCCACTCCTTATTATCAGTTTGAGACTTGTTTTGAACGTTGGACAGACCTGACATAAGCCAAAGCTTAAACAGGGTGCTCAAGTATTTCTACTTTTGCTTCTGCTCATCTGCAATTGCTTGGAAAACATGCCAGAGCTAGCCCATTGGAGGATGCCAACCATATGACCCAGTGACTCCAACTGCCCCAGCCAACAGCCCATCAACTGCCAGGCTGGTATGTGAGTGAGCTCAGCTGAGGCCAGAAGAACCTCCCAGCTGAGTCCATCCTAAATCAGCCAACCCTTGAAAACACAGGGGCTTCCCTGGTGGCTCATTTGGTAAGGAATCCGCCTGCAATGCAGAAGACTCAGGTACAATCCCTGGGTGGGGAAGACCCCTTGGAGAAGGAAATGGCAAACCACTCCAGTATTCTTGCCTGGAGAATCCCATGGACAGAGGAGGCTGGTGGGCTGCAGTGCATGGGGTCGCAAAGAGTCAGACATGACTTAGCAACAAAACCACTAAACACCACTAGAAACCATTATACCAGTGAGCCCAACCAAGACCAGAAGAACTGCCCAAACAAGTCCAGCCTAAACTGCCATCTTACAAACCAACTGACTTAATAAAAAAAAAAAAAAAAATATTTTCAGTCACTGGGTTTTAGGATGCTTTGTTTCACATATTATTGTGGCAATCAATAAATGATACAATTGCTATGCTAAAGGCTGTATAGCAATAATTTAAGTGAAAGCAACCGGGCAAAGATGGGCAGCAAGACCCATGGGTGCAGGGACTATGTTGGGTGATTCTCCACTGCATCCCCTTTGCATGACCCGGGGACAGTTACGGAGACTCAATAACACGTGCTGGATGAGGCGAACATCTGGTTATAACAGACACTATGCTGGAACAGTTCTCAGAATGGTCATACAATCATTAACTTCCGAAGTTTTAAAAATACAGCTGACCCACTTCTATCATTTACTTACCTTTTTTTCCTTTCTAAGTCAAAATCCTCAGCTAGCACATATAACACACAGTAAAAAGAGGTTTCTGTAAAAGCCTTTTTCCAAGCGTGCCGATGACTCTGCCCCATCACATAAAGTCATTTCTTCCCAGCTGCCAGGCTGCTTCTGAAAGAGCTAGAGCCCTGCCAGTTACAGTAGCTGGTATAAAAGCTAATCTTATAAAACACACATTACTTCTCCAACCCCATAATTAAGACCAGAAATCTGTAACTGAGACATTCATAAAACTGGGGTTTCCAAGTGCCAGCTTTGCCTTCAGGTCCTGCACAACGGGGCAGATTTGGGAAAAGCTGCCCAGAATAATCTGATGGGCAGGAGAATGGGCTCCTGAATGGTCAGTGGCCAATGGGAGCAGCCCCAGGTCAGTGCTTTCCAAAGCTTCTTCTCCGAGTTCATGGCTCAGTACTTCTCTGTCCACCTGTGATCACTATTAGGGGCCAAGACTAAACAATTATTAGCAAACCCATTGTATTAATAGAACAAATTTCTATGGACAAGGTTAGTAACTGTTTGACTTTTGGAGTTTTGTCTTTATTAATGTCTCCAGAGGCTAGTGGTGAATGAGAAGGCTTTTTAACTTCTCAGAAAGATATTTCTATTTCACCAATTTTATCTTTCACAGAAGGGACCAGCTTCAATCAACTCTTTCCAATCCTCATACTTGGCTTCAAGTCAGAAGCCAAGATTATTAAACTGATGTAGACACTGTGCTTATTAACTGATTTCTGATTTATTAACATGCTTGTTTAGATGCAGTCATAAAAGAACCGGGAAGCTAAAGCCACTCCTTCCCAAAATGCAAACACATACACGTGCTTTCCTCTGAGTCTATTTATCTGGACCAAAGCGTTGATTTTGGCAGGTCATCTTTGAACCCACTTTGGGAGCCTGTCCCTTTGATATAGCCTGAGTGTAAAACCACCATATCCACATATGTCTTCAATTGCTGAGATATTCTTTTCCCACCACTTCCCACTGTGGAGAAATTTTCAATCTGTTTAATATGAGGGAGGAGCCAGGTTGCTATTCTGGGTTTAACTATGAAATATTTATTCGAGTTCTAACTTACCAAGAGCTATTTGAAACCCCAGGGCCTTAGGATTGTATCATTTTCATAAACAGAGGCCCAGAAATTGATCAGGTAATGGGAGGAGGAAGAGGGAAGGTCACCCTGATCTGAAGGAGTGGCAGAGCAGGGAGCTTAGACGATAAGCACCCAGCAGACAGGAAGGGCAACTTTTATGTGCTTCCTTCACAGTTATGGGCAAAGAACGTGAAAACAGAAAAGCACCATCAAGATCATATATGGCAAACTTTGCATTTTATATGAGGAAATTAAAGCCCAGAGAGGTTAGGTGATCTACCCAAGGTGACACAGCAAGTCAAAGAGGAATCAAGATGAGTTTTTTTCAGCAAAGAACATGAGTACCATCTACAATGACAGGGCAGTATTACAGGGTTTGATCTTGTAAGTATAAGCTGCCGTACAAACTTTCAAATTTTTTATCTCTGGGGCACAAACTCAGTGCACTCATACCAGTGAGCTCCCAATATTAGCTCCCAACAGTGAAGAATTCATGATTTAGGGCAAGGGTTCTCAACCTCAGCACTTCTGACAGTTCAGCATGGGTAATCCTTCGTTGGGTAGGGATAAGGGGCTGTCCTGTGCTTTATAAAACATCTTGCAGTCTCCCTGGCTTCTACCGCTAGATACCAGTAGCATCAAGTTTGGTTCTCCAGGCATTGCCAAATGTCCCGTGGGGAGCAAAACTGCCCCAGTTTAAACCACTGATTTAACGCAAAATTAACCTGACACCTGTTCAAGGCTCCACATAAGCATCATTAAGCTGAATGATATATTTGTATTAATGATGAGGAAGGTAGAAAGATTTGGAGAGTTAAAGAGAAAGACTTGATATCATCACAGAATTATCCAGTGCCTAGAACCATGCTTCGTACAAAAAACTTATATTCCATCTTTTTATAAATTAATATGTAATACTTTAACTATTTTACTTTAATTTATTGGGCTTTTTAGAAATTGATGATATTTTATTCTTATTTATTATTGTGGCCATATTGTGAACATGTGGGATCTTGGGTCCCTGACCAGGGATCAAACCCAGACCTGCAGCATTGGGAGTGTGGAGTTTTAACTACTGGACTGCCAATGAAGTTCTAATTGTTATTTATTATTAATAATAATAATTGTTAAATTATTAATAAAAATCTTCTAAGTGCTTCATGTTTACATTCAGATAATTTTCTTTCCTTTTTCTTACTTCTAATGGACAGTGGGTATACTTTTCCCAATGGCCATTGTAATTCTTCTTTGAAAAAAAAAAAAATAGCCCAAAGGGTATACAAAGTACACACAGGTAGTGTAAAAACAATCCCTCCCCCAAATAACAATTTTTAAAAAGCCTCATTCACATTTGATCCTTTACTAAATTGAAATGTGAGTAAACATCCTGCGGCAACTTTGCTCGCATTAGGGCTATCAGACTGCTTTCTGGCCACCAGCCCTGAGCTGCTGAGGATGGAAGTGGTTAAAGGGGACAGAGAGGAAGAATGGGCCCTGGACAGTGCAGAGTTAGTACCAATCTCATGTCATTTCAAACTCCCAGCATGAAGCAACTCCTACCTCCCAGCGGAAGGTAGTGATCCGTGACTTTGCTGCAGTAGAGGCTAGTGTGTCTGAAGAGCCCCGCAGTTGGCCACAGCTGGACTCAGCTCCGTGACTCACAGAAGACACAAAATGACACTGGTGGGTGACTTTTAAAAACTCGTTTGAGAAAAGTTGTTTCGAGTGAGGGATAAAACCTCAGGAAAGTTGGAGAGGTAGTTAACTGTAGCTAATGAGCAACGTGAGTAGTCCCTGGTGGCTCAGAGGTTAAAGCATCTGCCTCCAATGCGGGAGACCCGGGTTCGATCCCTGGGTTGGGAAGATCCTCTGGAGAAGGAAATGGCAATCCACTCTAGTATTCTTGCCTGGAGAATCCGATGGACGGAGAAGCCTCGTAGGTTACAGTCCATGGGGTCACAAAGAGTCGGACACGACTGAGCAACTTCACCTCACCTCACCTCACCTCAATGAGCAACGTGCGGAGAAGGCAATGGCAACCCAGTCCAGTACTCTTGCCTGGAGAATCCCATGGACGGAGGAGCCTGGTAGGCTGCAGTCCATGGGGTCGCTAAGAGTCGGACACAACTGAGCGGCTTCACTTTGACTTTTCACTTTCACGCATTGGAGAAGGAAATGGCAACCCACTCCAGTGTTCTTGCCTGGAGAATCCCAGGGATGTGGGAGCCTGGTGGGCTGCCATCTATGGGTTCGCACAGAGTCGGACACGACTGAAGTGACTTAGCAGCAGCAGCAGCAGCAATGAGCAATGTGAGGGTAAGCACAGAAACACTGGATTCTCCGTGGAAATGCAAGTCAAGACAAAATCAAGAAGTTGTAACATTCTCTTATTCTCACATTCTCAAACTGAGGGAGTTAGAAAGTTTTGGAGCACAGTCCTCTGGGTTGTCTATTGTAAAGCCTCACTTTACGGGGATCACGAAAGAGGGTCTAGACTGAGGGACTCTGCCGCCGCAGGCTGGGTTGGGGGTGAGAGAGAGTGCAGGCGGAAAGCCCCAGAAAGAAGCTTGCTTGGCACCTCTGCCTTTCCAGGGCCACCTTCCCAAGCCACTCTCACCCACCTCTAGGGTGTCTGGTACCAAAGGGCTGCCTAGAGTCAGGGTTGGACCTCAGGTGTCCTGTCTTGCAGACCCCAAAGAAGCACATCAACTGTGAAAGGAAAATAGATCAGCTGTGGAGAGGCTGGCAGTGTCACTCTAGGGGCTTATATGGAGGCTGAAAGATGACTGTTCTCCTGAAGACTCACTGGCCCGGGTGCTGAGTGTGCTGTCCGGGGCTCACCAAGCTGCTCTGATCACCTTCTCCACTGGTGCCACCACTGAGGCCCAAAGAAGCCAGTTCCAGCTATGCCTTGGGCTGTGCAGTTTTCTGTCACATGTCCTTCCCTAAAACCTGGAGGAAGAGATCACTTCCCTATCCTATTTCAAAGGGACTAAGGATTGCTGGGTTTGATCCCTGGGTCAGGAAGATTCCCTGGAGAAGGGCATGGCAAACCACTCCAGTATTCTTGCCTGGAGAATCCCATGGGTAGAGGAGCCTGGCGGGTTATTCCTGGTAGGAGTCGACAGGGTCCCCAAGAGTTGCACATGACTGAAATGACTTAGCATGCATGCACAAAGATTGCTGGGAGAAATACCACCAACCTCAGATATACAGATGACACCACCCTATTGGCAGAAAGTGAAGAAGAACTAAAGAACCTCTTGATGAGAGTGAAAGAGGAGAGTGAAAAAGCTGGCTTAAAACTCAACATGCAGAAAACTAAGATCATGACATCTGGTCCCATAACTCTGTGGCAAATAGAAGGGGAAAAAGTAGAAGCAGTGACAGATTTGCTTTTCTTGGGCTCCAAAATCCCTGCAGACGGTGTCTGTAGCCATGAAATTAAAAGACGCTTGCTCCTTGGAAGAAAAACTATGACAAACCTAGATAGTATATTAAAAGGCAGAGATATCATTTTGCTGACAAAGGTTCATCTAATCAAATATATGGCTTTTCCAGTAGTCATGTATGGATACGAGAGTTGGACCATAAAGAAGGCTGCTGCTGCTTCTGCTGCTGCTGCTGCTGCTAAGTTGCATCAGTTGTGTCCGACTCTGTGCAACCCCACAGACAGAAGCCCACCAGGCTCCTCTGTCCCTGGGATTCTCCAGGCAAGAACACTGGAGTGGGTTGCCATTTCCTTCTCCAATGCATGAAAGTGAAAGTGAAAGTGAAGTCGTTCAGTCATCCGACTTTTAGCGTCCCCATGGACTGTAGCCTACGAGGCTCCTCTGTCCATGGGATTTCCCAGGCAAGAGTACTGGAGTGGGGTGCCATTGCCTTCTCTGAAAGAAGGCTGAGCACCAAAGAATTGATGCTTTCGAACTGTGGTGCTGGAGAAGACTCCTGAGTGTCCCTTGGACAGCAAGGAGATCAAACCAGACAATCCATAAGGAAATCAACTCTGAATATTCATTGGAAAGAACTGATGCAGAAGCTGAAGCTCCAATACTTTTGGCCATCTGATGCGAAGAGCCAACTCATTGGAAAAGACCCTGATGCTGGGAAAGATTGAGGGCAGGAAGAGAAGGGGATGACAGAGGATAAGATGGTTGGATGATATCACCAACTCAACGGACATGAGTCTGAGCCAACTCTGAGAGAGTGAAGGACAGAGCTCTCACTGGGCTAAAATCAAGGTGTTGGCAAGGCCATACTCCTCCCTAGAGGTTCTAGCAGAGAATCTGCTTCCTGGCCTTTTGCAGCTTCTGGAAGCTGCCTGCATTCCTTGGCTGTTGGCCCCATTCTTCAGCTCATCCTCAGAGGTAGCCACAGCCAGCTGAATCCTTCTCAAACAGTATCGCTTCTCTTCCACAGAAACACCGCTTTCTGACTCTTCTCTGTCTCCTTCACCCACTTCGAAGGACCTTTGTGATTTAGTCTGATCGATGCAGAAAACTCAGAATAATCTCCCCATCTCAAGGTCCTCAATGTAATCACATCTGCAGAGTCCCTTTTGCCATGAAAAGTAACGTAACAGGAATCAAAGATTAGGACACAGACATCTTTGGGGAGGAGGCGCACCCTATGAGGGAAGAATCTCCCTCCAGGTCATTTTCACACATGGAGTGCAGACATTTTGATAACTCTGGCCCAGGACCACCTTGGACTGTGAGAAAGTTGAGGATGGGGCCTCTCCTATCTTATTAACCAGCTCCTGACACATGGAAGGCAGTCTATGAGATTGTTGCTTGAATAAGTGCCCACCTTGGCCGACAAACTGACCTCTCCCAGTAGCCTTTAAATCCAAGGACCTTTGATGACTCACATTTGCCTTCTGACTGCTCACTCTTAGATACCGCCCTCCTGACCATGAGTGCCCATCAGCACAGAGCAGGGGCTGCATTCACCCACCAGAGTCCCTCTGCCCTCAGTAGAGGCAATGCCACTTGTGGTGACTAGTTTGCAAAACCTGAGATATTGCCATGGAAGCCTCTGAGAACACCCTTGTCAAAATGATGCTGTCTCACCCCAGGATCTAAGGTGTTTAAATTGACACGTTGCACTTCCCTGGTGTTCAGTGGTTGAGAATCCACCTGCCAATGCAGGGGACATGGTTGATCCCTGGTCCAGGAAGATCCCACATGCCATGGGGCAACCAAGCCTGTGCACCACAACTACTGAGCTCTCATGCCCCAGAGCCCATGTTTCACAACAAAGAGAAGTCACTGCAATGAGAAGCTGACATCGCAACTAGGGAAGACCCAGCACACCCATTAATCAATCAGTTAAATCAATTCATGAACCATCTCTCCACCCTGTGAGCACTGGAGCAGCTCTACATGTAAGGCCCTCAAGGTGAAGTCCAAATTTTTCAAGTACAAAATAACCCTGGCAAATAGGTTCGTAGAGGGAGGGGTGCAATGCCACCTGCATACCTCTCTAGCGCCCCCTCTGGCACCTTCCAGTCATAATGAACAAGGACATCACACCTCACTCCCCAGATTTAGTGCAATGCTCTGCTGAATTAACCCCAGAAGGGGTAAGATGAGCAAACTGAGACTCGGGGTGGATTAAGAACTTACCCAAAGTCATCTAGCTTATAAATAGGAAAGCCTTGTGTAAACTCTGTCTGACTCTCAAAACCAATGTGCTCTCAGCCTCATTAACCCAACCTCCCAATACAGTGTGATAACACTGGCCACTATTCATGCTTCAGGGCCTCCCCCAGTGACCAAGAGTGTCCACTCCACACAGGAAGGCCTGGCCCCGTTACAAGGCAGCCCTTTCCCTCTCATTTCCCATTCTTTCTGTGAACATTAGGATCAAAAACCTCGTGATGGTGTCACTTCTAGGGCTGCCTTCCCGCAAGATTTGCATGTATAGTAGAAAGGATTTTGTTAGACAATTAGAAGAACTTGCCCAAACATTAAGGATTGGGTAAGACCATTGAATTAAATTTTCCAAACAAAAGAACAAGCAGACACTGGAATGGAATTATTGAGGTATCTCCCTTTGGAATTTTGCATAATATAATCCACAGATTCAGTAGCTGACTAAAGCCATTCACAAATTAAAAAAACAAAAACACCTCTGTCTTCTTCCCTAAGTCTGTTCTATCACTCATCCTCATAGCCCCACAAACCTCAGGTACCTGGATTGAGGGACATAAGGGGGAGGTTACCTGTTATCACCTGTCAGAGGAAAATAAACCCCAGCGTCCACCCTGAATTTGCGGTTCTCAAACTCTAGCGGGCATCATAATCCTTAGGAGGGCTTATTAAAATAGAGATCACTCACCCCAGCCCCAGAATTTCTGACTCTGTAGGTCTGGGTGAGGTCTGAGAATCTGCTCAAACGATGCTCAAACGATGCCGCAGCTGCTGGGGTTGGGGGCGGGGGGAGCAGGGGGACCACACTCTGGGAATTGCTGATCTGAACCTCATCGGCCTCCATCCTTATACATGGTTGGATTTAGAAGGGATCTTGGCTTCCTCCCAGCCCTGAGGTATGCCCCAGAGTCTATAGGATGACCGAGAGCTTCTTTGCCAGCTTTTCTTAGACGGGTCTTGCAAAACCTAGTGAGAACTCTGATCTTTCACCAAAGAGGGGCTAGCCTGCTTTCCCCCATCACAGCTGAGATTATGTCATCTTTTGCTTTCTCTGAAAAGACACTAATCTTAAGTGCTCGCTGTGAGCCGCCTGTTTACCAAGCTGCCACTGACTTGGCACCGAAGTTTGCTTAACCTCTGCTCAGCTGCTGTCTTCTGAGGATTTTCTTGTCCCGCCTTGGC
The DNA here is from genome assembly GCA_006408695.1 of Aepyceros melampus. NCBI lineage: Eukaryota > Metazoa > Chordata > Mammalia > Artiodactyla > Bovidae > Aepyceros > Aepyceros melampus. The sequence goes on from SJXQ01002774.1 coordinate 111,845, forward strand.
CAGGCTCATGTTTTTCCAGTTCAGTCCTAAGAAGTCTCTCACTTCCCAGGTGGAGGAATTCAGGTTTCTTTCCTGCATGAGCCCCTTCTGGATTCCCTTCTTTGGCTGCTCCAGGCAGACCAGGGACAGGGATGCACCAGCTGTCCCAGCCAGGAGGGGTGTTTTATCACCACAGTGTTTGGAACTGTTGGCACATGGAGATAATAAAATGAGGTTTGTTTCATTACTGTTTTAAATGTGGGGGGTGTAGGCCCGCCCCCATCAGCAGTATCAGCATCACTAGGGCACTTGTCAGTGATGCAGATTGTCAGACCCCACCCAGACAATGCACTCCCCTCCCACTCCTCCTCCCCTATGGCCGGCACCTGGGGCAGACAGCTTCTACCCTCACCCACCGTGGCCTGGAGGCCATACGGGGTTGTTATTCTACAAGCCTTTAAGTTGAACACCATTTCTAAAAGGGCCATTGTCACAAGGTCCCCTGGGAGCAGGAGTGAGGGTCTAGATACAATTCCCATTTTCCTGTTCCTTCCACAACCACCACCTCCACCCACCCCACTACACTGCCCAGCTCAGGGCCCTGGAATCACTCTTACTTTTGTCCATTTGTTATTCCTTCCCTCCCCACTCACCACCCATCAAAACCTGCCCAACCTCCTGCTTAAATGGCTAAACGATCTGCCAAAACCATTCTCCCTAAGGCCTTTGTGAAAAGGCAGGACTTTCCCCAGACCTTGGCGTACCTAAAACAGCAGAATTCCTAGGTTGTGTGGTGTCCATTTACAAAAAAAAAAAAAAAAAGTTGTACTGTTAACGATGGTGATGAAGCAACTCAAAGCTCCAGGGTTCAACAGGGAAAAGGTAACCTCTGATCAGGACCGCTCAGACCACGCTGTGTAAGTGAGCTCTGAATGTCCATCTTAAGGTATCAGCTTTCTTTTGTTGCAGGGAGAAGTCAATTCTGATTCCATGTGAAACTGTTTCTTTGACTTGCATTTCGTTGCTTTTGTTATTATACCATACATAATGGCCTGCCTCAAAGAATCCTGCCCCTCTGCCTGATTGTTAAAGTGCCCTTGTTCAGAACCCTGTCCACCTGTACTTGGCAGGAAGGAGGAAACTAACACAACCCCCTGCCTGAGACTTCCCATTCTTGGAGATATTTGCAAGATTAATGGCCTTTTTTATTTTGGTTTCTCACCTCTCCCCCATCTCTGACCCATGAAAGAGCCTGGCATCCGGACTCTGACAGAATGGTTATTTTGAGACCTTAGTCTGCCATCTCCTCGGTCAACCAGCTCTGCAAATAAAGTCTTTTTCCTTGCCTCAACTCCTCTTCTCTCAGATTCATTGACCTCTTGTGCAGTGAGCAGAGTGAGCTTGGACTCTGTAACACTTTTAACATTCAAACAAATGGCCTGAACTCCATCCCATGGGAGTAGAGTACCCTCCTCTAGACACCTAAGTGGGGGCAGGGAAAGGGGACTCATGGCTGGGCCACCCCATGCTTAAATTCTCCCTTAAAGGGACTTCTTGGTCCATGCTCACCAACCAGCTGCATTTATGGTTTTCTCTGTGCACCTGTAAGTGTTCCCCTCCCTCAGACACTACCCCCTCCCCTGCTCATTCTCCAAATATTTTGCCTGAATTTTGGGGAAAAACATAAAAGAAAATAGCTTAAAACTGAAATTGGTCACCAGTATCCTTAAAGTTGCTATTCTATCCCCACCACTCTCACCCTCTCTAACTGGATCTTTTCTTGTTTATCTTTTCCCAGTTGTCCAGGCTCCAATCTCCCTGTCTCCCTCTACTCACAAACCACCAAGGGAAAATGGAAAAGTTCTGTTACTTTATAACATAGACATGATTAAATCTGAACACTCCTTTCCCGGTGGCTTCAGGCCCTCTTTTTCTCATCTGTTTAATAAAGTTTCCTTAACAAAAAACCACCTTCTCCTGGCATGAAACCTACTGATCCCAGCACACAAAGAAGCTACAACAGTCATTTCTGTTTTGAAATAGCAAATTTTCCTTCCCTGTATCTAGGCAATTTCCTCTTCTGCCTACAGGCCTCACTTTGATTCTTAAACCATAAGAGGCTTTTCTTGTGCCAATTCACTTTTCTCAATTACTTATATATATTTTCTCATAATATTGTAGAAACATTTCATATATTCCTGAAAAACAAAACACATGATCCCATTACTCTTTCAACCATTTTCATTTTCAAACGCTCCATTTTAGTCTCCATCTACCCATACATATTTTAAGGCATCCATGTTTCCTCTTCTGCTTTTTGATTTTCCTGATACTACAAACAACTTTTCATGTCTTCATTGCTATTATTCTAATAGCTGTAGAACATTACATCAACTTATTGCCCCACAGTTTATCTATATATTTCTTGTTGTTTACTTGCCAAGTCATGTCTGACTCTTTGCAAATCCATGGACAGTAACCCACCAGGCTCTTCTGTCCATCGGATTTCCCAGGCAAGAATACTGGAGTGGGTTGCCATGTCCAGGGGCTCTTCCCAACCCATGGATCTAACCCACATCTCCTGCATTGCAGACAGATTCTTTATCAACTGAGCCACTAGGGAAGCCCTATTTGCTTGCCTTTATCTAAATTGGTTTTCTCTTTTTTAATTCCATCTTCCCTTTCTATTAGTTCAGTTCAGTTCAGCCACTCAGTTGTGTCAGACTCTTTGCGACCCCATGAATTGCAGCACACCAGGCCTCCCTGTCCATCACCAACTCCCAGAATTCACTCAGACTCATGTCTATCGAGTCAGTGATGCCATCCAGCCATCTCATCCTCTGTCGTCTCCTTCTCCTCCTGCCCCCAATCCGTCCCAGCATCAGAGTCTTTTCCAATGAGTCAACTCTTTGCATGAGGTGGCCAAAGTACTGGAGTTTCAGCTTTAGCATCATTCCTTCCAAACAAATCCCAGGGCTGATCTTCTATTAGTTAAATAGGTATATATCCTTTCACTCTTGCAGAGTATCCAAAAAAAGGGCTTTTATTTTAAAATCTCCTGGCAATCAGTACATACAATTATTACACTTTGGTTTTTGCTAGATACTCTTTGTGTGTTATGTGTTAAGTCACTTCAGTCGTGTCTGACTCTTTGCAGCCTTATGGACTGTGAGCCACAATCTCCTCTGTCCATGGGGTTCTCTAGGCAAGAATACTGGAGTGGGTTGCCATTTCCTTCTCCAAGATATTCTTTAGTCAACCTAAAACAAATTGTCTCCTCAAGTCCTACATGGCACTGTGAATCATAGATTTAGGCCCTCCATAGCACAACAGCAGAATTCCTCATGCAGAGGCAGTGCCAATTTCTGGCATTAAATATTAAGCAGTTTCTGTTGTCCTCAAAGTACAAACAAGCCGGTGCATCACTTGATACCCACAGTCAGATGGCCATCAGTGTAAGACACAACTTGAGCATGGGCTGATGGCAGAGATGGCCTCAAACCCAGCCTAGCCTGCCTTGTGCTGGGGTTCTGAACCTCACACAGACTCTTTCTGGGGAATAGAACCATCCTTCCACCATTTGACCCAAAACGTTGTGCATCCTTGGAGAGGCTGCTGCTGCTGCTAAGTCACTTCAGTCGTGTCTGACTCTGTGACCCCAAAGATGGCAGCCCACCAGGCTCCCCCGTCCCTGGGATTCTCCAGGCAAGAACACTGGAGTAGGTTGCCATTTCAGAGGCTACCTACCTTCAAACAAAATATAGTAATTCTTCAATTATTTGTTAGAGAGGCCCTCCAAATATCCCTTTATTCTTGGCTTTGGACAATGGTTTTACATTTACATTTGAGATGTTCTCAAAACTTGAAGAAAAAAATGAAACCACGTTGCAAAGGATTAAAGGAAAACTGAGCTTGAAAATAGTCTTAAACCTTCCTTCTCCCTCAATCATTCAGCTAATCTACCCAGAGTTTGGGGTGGGGTACCAATTGCTTAAGACCCCAGGATATCCACACATGCACTTCAGCAGTAAAGTTGTCTATGAATTCTTCAAAATTATCTCCCTGGACCACAGATACAAATAATGAGAATGGAAAACATCTTTGCTCGGGAAGTAAGCTGTTTCTGTTAGTTAGACTATGATTTTGAATCTATTAGCAAAGCTTTGCTGTCTTGTCTGGAATCAGAGAGGTCAGTATGAGGTTAAGCCCAAGTGAACGGCCCATCCCGAAATAAACATAGCACAACCCAGAGCTATGTGCAATGTTATTCTTTCACCTTCTTCCTGGGATTTCAGAGGTTGTGCAAATGGAACACTAAAAGGGACAAAATAATGTAACAGTATGAAGTGATGCCAGGAGAGAAATCTGTTTATTTGAGGATTCAGAGAAGAAATAAAACATACTTTAACCATGGATGTGGGGCTTCCCTGGTGGCTCAGACAGTAAAGAATCCACCTGCAATGCAGGAGACCTGGGTTTGATCCCTGGGTTGGGAAGATCCCCTGGAGGAGGGCATGACAACCCACTCTAGCATTCTCGCCTGGACAATCCCATGGACACAAAAAGTAAGACACGACTGAGCAACTAAGCACTGAGGATGTACCTACCTCTATTCCCTTACATCTATTCCCTTACAAACCCCCTCTTCCTTCAAAAAGAAAAACTTACAGTTTCTCTTTTCTTTCTCTTGTTTCCAAAACCTTTTCATTCTCCCTCTCTCTCCTATATACACAGAGGGGAAGAAACATAGGATGTTAGAACTGAATGGAGGAGCTGGAGAATCAGCAAAGCCAGTGCTTTTCAAACTTGTTTTAAACCAAAGAATCCGATTACTGACTACAACATATTTGTAAACTGTATTAGCTATGGCTGCAATGATGCTGTGTAACAACCACCCCCCCCCCCAAATACAATGCTTTTAACAACATTTGTTCTCTGCTTACAGATCTGTAGGTTGACAGGTTGATCTTGAAGGGACTTGACTGGAGAAGTCCTGCTTCAGGCTATGGGTTGGGTCTAGTCTGCTCCACACATCTTTCGTTTTCTTAGACCAGCAGCTACCTGCAGGCACATTCTCATAGTAAATGGAAGAGCACAGAGGCAAGCCAAACCAAGCAACACACGTTCAAGCCTGTGCTGGCATCACATCCTCTCACATTCCATAAGTAATTCAAAAGTAAGTCAAAGTAAATCACATGGCTAAGCCCGAAACCAGGGGCTTGCGGTCTGCTCCAAGGGGGAGAGATTTATTTGCTGACCAGCAATCCAAATATGTTAAACAGACATATTTACATATTTTACAAAGTGGCTCTTTGCTAGCTGAGTTGAGATGAGGGAAGCCTGGACCCCGTGCTCTTCCCCTTGCCAAATTCCCAGTGAGTCCTCTGGTAACACCAGGGCTTCAAGGAACACAGCATGAAATGTCAGGCAACCTGCTCATTTTACAGATGAGAAAGTTGAGGTGCAGATAATCACAAGAACTTATCCACCATCTGAAAAGTATCCGGCGTGAGGCCACCAGCAAGAGCACCCTCTCTACAAGTTTTCAAATCTGATGACAACTGGTCATTTTTCAGACTCTAGTCACAGTTAGAGAGATTACCGCAGTTACATAGTTTACAATTTGCGTAAATTGCTTGCAGCTGGAGAAAATATTCACAAATCAGGTAGCATAGTAAATAAAGAAAAAGAGGGGGTGGAGATATGACTCTGGCTACCGAATCTCCAGCTACTCACTTCTCAGCAGCAGCTACTTCCATTCCCACCACCCATGCATGTTTGATGTAGGTTAGAGCAGACAAACCAAGTGGGAGAGCGTATAGTTAAGCCAAATTCTACACGGCATCTTCGATACAGAAAATTTTCAAAATACAAGATAGAAAGAAGGCCATAATGCTATCGTAAGGCTTCAGAAGCCAAAGCATTGGGAAGAGTGGAGAAACTTCCCCAAGGCTGTAACCCCTGAGCACCAGAGGCCCTAAAGACAGCACCCATGGCCTAAGGATGCTGCCCACCAAAGAGACCTACAGGTCCAGCTGGAGGTCTCCTCAGGAGTAGATACCAGAAACAGAGAGTAGGGTCAACGCCAAGAAAAACAGCCACTTAACGAGGCATCTGAGTGAAGCCAGAGGCACACCAGGATCTCACAAGGGCCAGGTGTTTGCAGCCTTATCCAGGCCATGGTTGTGAAATCAAGGATGGGTACAAGACATGGTCCCCCTCAGCAGTTGGTGGGGAAGAGGGGATGAGGTGAAAGAGCCAGCTGTTCTTTGAGCTGCGAGTGCAAAGGGCTCCCTTGGCCAGTCTTCGGCATCCTCTCAGCACAGCTCTATTTCCCCACGTTATCAGGCCACCCCAGGGACTGAAGCTTGCAATCTGTCTTTCTACACACTGTACTGACCTTGTGCCGCGTCATGTGAACAGAGCAGAAACTACACCTGGGAACTACATTTCCCAGAGTTCCTGTATGGCTCCATATCAAAGCTGGCAATAAGAGAAATCTGCAGGAGATTTGGAGGGTGAAATGAAGCAATGGCCATCAGGTTCCGGAGATCAGGTGCAGCAGCAGCTCACACACGTTGTCACAGCCCTGCTGGCCCACCTCGGCGCTGCTGACATCAGCTGGATCCACAGCAGATCCTGGTCCGACCAGATCTCCCCTGCCTCTCCAAGCCCTGAGATGGGCACACACTCAGCTCTGTGACAACAGGCACCTGGTTTTCCTGTGCGTCCCCTGTGGGATCAAGCCTGGTGGCTGTGAGAGTCAGGGGCACATTCCAGTTTGTTCCTGTCCTCTCCCACTTCACATCCAACTTTTGTGCCAGGTGCAGGCCCTGCTGGTCTGCGGAAGATTTAGGCCCCACACCAGACACAGAGGCAACAGCCTTGCACAGACTTTGCCACTATTTTTCATACTGCGTAACTCTAATCTCTCTAGTGAATCCTTTATTCTGTGTCACTCAGAATAGCTGTGTTGTTCCCCATTGAATGCTAACAGATACAACCAGTTATTCCCATGGTCTCAGCAGACGCAAAGACCTTCTGTTTTTGCTTCCATGTGGTTCCTCTGAACAGCTTTTTCTACCAGCTTCTGCTTTCTTGATTGAACTTTGATCACTATCCTCACCACCACCACCACCAGTCGTAGTCACCGTCGTGACCACTACCAAACACCGTCACCATTACCAAAACCATGACTACCACCATCACTTCCATTGCCACCATCATCACCAAAACCACCATCAGTTACCGCTGCAGTCACCTGCTGCCTCCACCACAACCATCACTCCGGCCTTATCCCCCTGAATTGTTTCACACCAATAGATTCATCTAAATTATTCCTATTTTACAAATGTGGAGCTGAGGCCCAGAGAGATTAAGTAACATGGAGAGATTTAAACAGCCAAGGAGAGACTTAAACTCAGGTCCAACCCAAGTCCCCTCTTTCTTGACTCCACTGCACAGCCTCTAGGACTATGTTTAACAGAAGAGGGCACTGGCCAAAGAAGCAAAAAGGACAGGAAGAAACAGAACTGTGCTGATCAAGAGAGAAGCACACAGAGAAACAGCAGCTAGAAAGCAGTAGATAGGCAAGAAGGGATGGATTCAGACAAGTCTCTCAGACCAGAGCTGGGGGCGGGGGTGGGGGAGACCAACCACCAGAGACCAGCAGCAACTCTGATCTAAAGCCCACCTGGGATTCCAAGAGGAAGTGGCCTTGCTTTTGCCAACCTCAAAAGGGAGAGCCTCAGAGGAAAGCCTGCCCGCTGCCTGGAAGACAGAAATCAGGTCCTTTCTGGCCTCTAAAGAAAGTCAGTGAGTTCAAAGAGGGAGGGGTCACAAATTACAAGAAGCACCTGTAATGTCCACTGAATGCCTTGGCCAAAAGTGGTTCTCAGCCCTGGCTGTGCCTTAGAAGAGTTCTGAAACTCTTCACTCTGAAAACTTCTCTTACCTTTTAAATATTCCCCAGTTCATTCTAACATGCAAGAAGGACTGAGAAACAATGCATTAAACCAACACAGCTCTAACCGAGTTCATGATTTTCCTCCATTTGAGCCCCCAGAAGTCTCTCCACTCTAGTATGATTTAGTTGAGTTCTTGAACAAAGTGACTCTGGATAATAGATAGTGGAAAAGAAGATGAGAAAAAAACATTCTATCCCAGGAAGAAGAAACAGATGAGCCTACTTTAGATGGAGGAATCTACCCCCTTTTTATTTGGGGATGAGAGAAATGGAGTTAATCTAAGGCCTCAAGCAGTAAGAAAAGGAATGTAGGTTGCAGGTGACTCCAGCAGACGCAGCGAGGTGCTGCCCTACCCCCGGCTCAAGGTAAAGTTCCTCACTTCCTACATTATTCAAAGGCTCCATGGAACAAGAGAAATTATAATCAACAATAGTGATTGTTAGCATTTGTCAAACACTTATTATGTGCCAGGCACTGTGCTAAGTTCTTTATGTGTAGTAACTGTTAATTCTCAAGGTAACTTTATATAGTAGAGGCTAGCATTTCCCCCTCATGAACAGATGAAGAAACTGAAGCACAGAAAGGCTAAAGAATTTGCCCAAATTCATGAAGGGTCAGAGCTGGGATGGTAACCCAAGAATATGTCTCCTGAGTCCGCACTCCTAACACTACATCATCCAACATTTCATCCCTCGTGGGCCCTGAGGTGGGTAATATTATCCCCATTTTACATGTGGAAAGACAGGTGAAAAGTTAAGTGACTTTCTCAAGCCCATCACCTCACTAGCACAGCCTGGATTGGGATCCTTCATAAGTAGAAATACACCAGACAGGTTTAGGAGCAGTTTAGCCTCAGAGAAATGTTACTAAATGCCCAATTCTTCCCCAACACCACCCCACCCTTCACACTCAGAGGATACACAGAAATCACATGCAACGATATTTCTAAATAACTGTATTTTTAAAAATCTATCCAAGACCCAACCAGCACTGGCTTAAGTGCCGAGTCTAAAAATGACACGTAAATAGAAGAAACGGTGAATCCAGTCATACTCTAGGCTGGGCAAAACATCTCAGATTATTTGTTTCAAACATTTTGCAATTGGCAAGACCCAAACCACATTTTTCCAAGCATTCCCTTCTCCACTCCCCCCACCATGGCCCTGCTTTACATTGCAAACCCATGTGTATTTCCCCAAAAATGTAATCCATATGTCTCTGATCCGTTTACACTTAACTCATCAAATGTTGTTTGCTCAGAGTTGTTTGCTGCCCATGAAGCCTTCTGAGACTGTCTGTGAGGCCTTCAAAAAGCTCTTTCGGCTTCTTTTCTTAGAAACAGGAAGTTACATTTAGTCAAGGGCAAATGAAATTGAAAATGTTGGCAATGGGAGGGAAGAAGTTCCAGGACTGAAAGTTTGTTCTTTGTTCCCCATGGCAGAACAGCAAGGAAGGTCCCCCTGAGGTGATATTTCAAGGTTTTGGGTACTTGCTCCTGGTGAAACAACAAGGTCAGGGCTGTCCAATTTTGTCTTCAGTCGTTCACGGTCCCCCTGTGGCTACAGTCCCTGAGGTGGCTTTGGAATGGACTGGAGAGCCAGGAGCACATCTCTGACCTGGGTAATCAGTGATCTGATGGTAAACCCTATATACTGGATTTCTATCTCAGCAGCTAAAGATCTTGCAAATTCTGCTTTTACATCTACCTAAAAAAAAAAAAAATGCATGCATCGAGACAACAAATCAAACACTTCTTAAAACAAACCATTACATCTGATATGGTTTAACCCATCCATGTTTTTTGGCCTTTGCAAAAGGTTCTAGTTTTGTGTTTGGTTGTTGGTTTCTTTCTTTTTTTTTTTTTAATTGCTTAAGTTCAGCTAACTTCTGTCCTTTGGGAAAACTGATCTATGTAAATATGGTTTAACTAAAGAGGTTCAAGACAGTCACATGTGTTTTACATTTTCTAATCATCCTGAGCTCTGTACATAGTGAGCAGACTGAGAAAATGATGGTGGTCTCATTTCAACATCAATTTTCATCCTTTCTATCTCCCAAGAATACTGAACGATGGCTGAAGAGAATCTCACTTCCTATTTCCAGACAATCAGAAGCTGGTATTTGTGGAAACCCTGGCAGTGTGTGAAAGTGACTGAATGGGTGGAAGGCTCTAAGGGAAATGACAACTCTCTTCTCTAAGATGTCCACATTCTCAATGTTGACCGAAAGTTTAGTGAAGATTCATTTTAAATATTCCAAGCCCCTGGGTAATTGAATATGACCAACATTTAAATATGACCAACATTTAAATATGATCAATACAGTGTTAATTGCATTCATCTTCTGGTATTGCATGATAAGTCACTACAGCATAAGTGACTTACAACATAAATTTGCTGTCTCACAGCCTCCATGCATCAGGGATCCAGGTGTGGCTAAACTGGGTCTCTGCTCAGGCTCTCAGAAGGTTGGAATTGGAAAAGACCCTGATGCTTGGAAAGATTGAATGCAGGAGGAGAGGGGGACGACAGAGGATGAGATGGTTGGATGGCATCATCAACTCAATGGACATGAGTCTGAGTAGGCTCCAGGAGTTGGAGATGGACAGGGAAGCCTGGCATGCTACAGTCCATGGGGTCTCATGGACATGACTGAGTGAAGCTGTCAGTCAATCTATGTCCTCATCTGGAAGCTGAACTGGGGAAGAATGCACTTTCAAGTTCATTAAGGTTGTTGGCAGCATTCACTTCCTTACAACAGTAGGTATCTCCATTTTCTTGATAGCTTTTGGCCACTGCTCTTAAGTCCTTGAAGCCACCTTTGGGGCCTTGCCAAGCAGGGCCACATTCTTAAAACATAACTACTTACTTCTTCAAAGCCAGCAGGAGAGTCTCATCCTTCACGAATGGCCCAGTCCTTCTTTAAGGGCCTTCATCTGATTAGGACAGGCCCACCCTATATCTATCCCCTCCTCTTGATTAACTCAGAATCAACAGATTTGGAACTTTAATTACATTTTCCAAACTCCTTGCCTTAGCTGTATAATATAACCTAGAAGGGGTATGACATCTCCCATATTCAAAGGTTCCATCCATACGTAAGGAGAAGCATGTATGCTGGAGAGGGGGCTGGATTTTGGAGGCCATCTTAGAATTCTGCACACTACACCTACTATATGCAAGAGTATGGTGATACATAAGTTATGAATCCTACCTTCACAAAACTCATATCCAAATAAAGGCAGTGTATGCATAACAAATAATGACTACTCCCTGAGATACATTCTGTAATGAGATATGAAGTGGTCACATAGAAATCAAGATGTGTAAGGTGAACAGAAGTTCAGCAGGCAAGCATGTATGGCAGAGAGGGGATTAAATAAGATTGCCTGAAATGCTATGGTGTGATTAAGAAATTATCAGGAACTTGATTTTCCTAAGAGTTTAGCATGAGAAATGCTGGGCTGGAAGAAGCACAAGCTGGAATCAAGATTGCTGGGAAAACTAGCAATAACCTCAGATATGCAGAAGATACCACCCTTATGACAGAAAGTGAAGAGGAACTAAAAAGCCTCTTGATGAAAGTGAAAGAGGAGAGTGAAAAAGTTGGCTTAAAGCTCAACATTCAGAAAACAAAGATCATGGCATCTGGTCCCATCACTTCATGGCAGATAGATGGGGAAACAGTGGAAACAGTGTCAGACTTTATTTTTTTTTTTGGCTCCAAAATCACTGCAGATGGTGACTGCAGCCATGAAATTAAGACATTTACTCCTTGGAAGGAAAGTTATGACCAACCTAGATAGCATATTCAAAAGCAGAGATATTACTCTGCCAACAAAGGTCCATCTAGTCAAGGCTATGGTTTTTCCAGTGGTCATGTATGGATGTGAGAGTTGAACTGTGAAGAAAGCTGAGTGCCGAGGAATTGATATTTTGAACTGCGGTGTTGGAGAAGACTCTTGAGATTCCCTTGGATTGCAAGGAGATTCAACCAGTCCATTTTAAAGGAGATCAGTCCTGGGTGTTCTTTGGAAGGAATGATGCTAAAGCTGAAACTACAGTACTTTGGCCACCTCATGTGAAGAGTTGACTCATTGGAAAAGACCCTGATGCTGGGAGGGATTGGGGGCAGGAAGAAGAGAGGACGACAGAGGATGAGATGGCTGGATGGCATCACCAACTCGATGGACGTGAGTTTGAGTGAACTCGAGGAGTTGGTGATGGACAGGGAGGCCTGGCATACTGTGATTCATGGGATCGCAAACAGTCAGACACAGCTGAGCAACTGAACTGAACTGAACTGAACTGAAGGTTTAGCAAATGTGCTGAGCATCTTTATTTTGACTTGTCTTTTCCAAAAGAGTAGGAAGATTAATTGCCTTAAAGCCTGGTTAACGGACCATGTGTATGTGTATGTAATATGTTGCATGTGACCCATCTGCTTACAGCAATCATGAGAATAACACTGAAGGAAAAAATGTATAATAAATTAGCACTCCAGCTGTGGACTGAATGTCTGTTTACCCTCCAAAATCATATACTGAAGCCCTAACCACCCACTCCATTCAACTGTATTTGGAAGTGGAGCCTCTGAGAAGTAATTAGGTCATGAGGGTAGAACTTTTATGGGGGGATTAGTGCCCCTTATGAAAAAGAAATAGACTTCCCAGGTGGTGCTAGTGGTAAAGAAACTGCCTGCCAAAGCAGAAGACATGAGACTCAAGTTCGATCCCTGGGTCAGAAAGATCCCCTGGAGGAGGGCATGGCAACCCACTCCAATATTCTTGCTTGGAGAATCCCATGGACAGAGGAGCCTGGAGGGCTACAGTTCATGGGGTTGCAAAGAGTTGGACATGACTAAAGCGACTTAGCACTCACGCACAAACTGATTAAGACATCAACCCTGTAAGAAAACATGCTTCTGTGTTTCCCTCAGAATGTATGGACCTTTTACAACTGAAAGTTGCCCTTGAAATAATTTTCATTCCAGAAAGGTGGAAATGAGTCCATACTTATAGGCATAACAACAGGAAAAGCCAAGGCAATTGCTGCATCCCAGAGCACAAAGAACAGCAACCAAAGCTGGACAGAAAGCCAGGCCAATCCCAGTGCCTGAGGCAACACATGCTAAACTGCAGCCCACATCCTGGCACTTTCATAACTTGAAACAGGATTCGCTTTTGAAGCTTGAAGCCTTCTGACTCCTCCACCACAATATATAAACATAGGCCAGAAAGAAAATGCCTCTAAAAATTACAGTAGCCTTTATGGCAACTCTAAAACACCTCTTGAACCACTAGGAAGATGACAATGCTGTAAACGAAAATGCAGTCTCTTGCAGGCAGTTTGGGTCCACATGTTCCACTTCCATTGCCAAGTCTGTCTATGGGGTATTTTCTGGTTACTCAGACCTGCTCAAGTTGAGTCTGCCTCTCTGGAGCCCTCCTGGAAAGCCACAAGACAGAGGGGTAAGTATGTTAGATATGACATTAGGGAACCAAGGTTCCAGATTTGATTCAGTTTGTTCTTTCATTTACCAAGGACTATTGAAGGCAATGGCACCCAACTCCAGTACTCTTGCCTGGAAAATCCCATGGGCGGAGGAGCCTGGTAGGCTGCAGTCCGTGGGGTTGTGAAGAGTCGGACATGACTGAGCGACTTCACTTTCACTTTTCACTTTCATGCATTGGAGAAGGAAATGGCAACCCACTCCAATGTTCTTGCCTGGAGAATCCCAGGGATGGAGGAGCCTGGTGGGCTGCCGTCTATGGTGTCGCACAGAGTTGGACACGACTGAAGTGACTTAGCAGCACTGAAGGATAAGTGATTTTCCCACTTCTTGGATAAGTGAGTTTTCCAGACAACTGAAAAAATTGCTAGCTACAAGATGTTTGTGCTTTATTGTTTACATATGGGAAATTCTCCTAAGATATGGTATCTATTAAGAGGTGGGCCCTGGAGCCAGGATGCCTGGGTTTGAATCCCAGCTCCAACACAGGCTCACTGAGTGACGTGGGCAAGGAACTTAACTTCTCTGTGTCTCTGGGGATAGCCCCTACTTCATAACATAGCACAGAGGGCTATGACATTAAACGCTAGAACTGTACCCAGCATATGATAATTATTTCATAATATATGTTTATTCTAAAACAAATTATGAAACATAAGAGTTGAGAGGCTTTTATCCTCAGAGTCATCATCATAAACACCAAGCAAAATACTGTATGCATATGTATAATACATACTATATAATGGCTTGGCCAAAAAGTTCATTCGGGCTTACCATATGATGTTTTGGAAAAACCCAAATGAACTTTCTGGCCAACTCAATATTATATGCTATACAACACACCCATCTCACTAAATACATACACACACATACACATAATAAAATATATGAAATCATGCTTTTGTGACTCACTGGAATACATTAGGAAGACTACATCTACCCTATATGACCTCAGAAGGTGGTTTTCAATGCCTTATGTTTGCCTCTTTCAAACATCCTAACTGCCCCTCTTTGGTCTAACTGCCGTGTCTGACTGTCTTCTCTGAGTTTTTCTAGACTTCTAGGACTGGGAAACCAGACTACAAAGCTTGCTGGAACTGTGAGCAGAAGCAGAGCACAGCCATTGGAGTGAGAGTCTTACAGGCTCCGTTATGAACTAAATGTATGCCCTTAAACACTTGGGCACTGAACAGAGCAGTCTCTGGCTTGCTTTCTCAATCTTGAGCATACTCTAAGTGAGGTTTGCAGCTACAGTCGCATGGCCTTCACACGCTGTGAGCACATCTCCAGAGCCCTCACAGTAGGGATGGGCTGAGGAAGATTTACCCAGTGAGCCACCAAGCCCTCCACTTGCCCTTCAACCAGAAAAGTTCTGATATTTTATATAATGGGGCTCTGCACACAGCGGTGAGGTGAACTGAAGTGGCTCAGTCACGTCCACCTCTTTGCAACCCCATGGACTGTAGCCTACCAAGCTCCTCTGTCCATGGGATTTTCCAGGCAATAGTACTGGAGTGGATTGCCATTTCCTTCTCCAGGGGATCTTCCCGACCCAGGGCTCAAACCCGGGTCTCCCACATTGTAGACAGAGGCTTTACCGTCTGAGCCACCAGGGAAGTCTGAGCATACGGCAGTAGTTTGTGAAAAAGGACTTCGTTGCTAAATAAATAACTAAAGCTGACAGCTACTATTCTACAGAGTCATGTTTGCCAGATATCTGACATCTGAACATACGTTCTCCTCTGTATGTTTGAAATATTTCAAAAATTAAAAAGAGAATCACAAGCTAAACATAACTAGGAATTAAACATAAGAATTCACACATGATAAATGAAACCAGACAGCTATAGAAAATATTTCCACATAAGCACCATAACTATGATTTCTAAAAAAAAAAAATTAATGAGATTAGTATGACCCCATATCCCACCAATGAGCCACCAAGTTAACTGTAAATAAATGTAAAATAAGTTATAATTCTAACAAGTCTAATGTTGACGATGGCTACAAAGAGACGGGAGTAAATTGCATGGTTGAGAAAAGGAGAATTGTTAACAATCATTTGTCAGGGTTTTTCCAGAATTCACTTAAAGAGATTCCAATAGCTGATGTTGAGTTTCTGTTCAAAAACATCCCACAAGTGAAGATGGACACATTAGCATGATTGAAATGATGTTTCAGCAACATCAAACTCCCTCTTATTCTAACTCTATCCTTACCACTGTATTAACAAGGATTGTTCTGGCTTCAAGAAGCAGAAAGACACAAAAGAGTCTTTAAAAAAGGTTAACCAAGATCAAAGTTTATTTCTCTCTCATACATGGAGTCTTGAGGTCGGCAATCTCCAAGGACCCAGGCTTCTTCTACCTTATCATTCTGCCAGAAATGGCGTCCATTCTCAAGATCCCTTCTGATCCAAAATGGGTGCTAAAGTTCCAGGCATTATGACTACCTTTCAGACAGCAGGAAGGAGGAAGAGGAGAAAAGGAAAATCCCCCTTCTTTTAAGGAAATTTCTTAAAAGCTTCACACACCCCTTCTGTTTACACCATATTGGTCACGATTTAGTCATGTGGCCACACTTAGCGCTGCAAAAGACTGGCTGGGAAATGTAATCTTTATTCTAGACAGTTCTATTCCCATACTGTGAAAGAATGGAGAACAGATATTGAATGATAAAAAAAGCCTCTATCATGCCATCTCCTGATTTCTATTTTGACTTCCTAGGTGAACCTACTCAATGGAAATAGAGTGGTATCCCTGTTATCCATTCTTCCCCTAATTATATGTTTAAAAATTCATTTTCCAATACCTGTTATTTGTTAAGTACCTTTTATGATTCCTATTCAGCAATCAGGAATTGCTGAATTATTATTTAAAAGGAACAAATTTTAGTCTGTGGAACTACATTGATAAATCTCAAGAGAATTACACCAAGTGAAGATAGTCAGAACCCCCCCACACACAAAAAGGTGTATGTGTTGTATAATTACATTTAAATAAAATTCTCAAAAATGCAAACAAATATACAGTGACAGAGAGCAGAACAATGGTTGGGAACAACAGATAAAGGAGAGGACAGAACACAAGGGAACTTTGGAGATGATGGATCTATTCCTTATCTTGATCATGGTGATGGTTTTCAGGCTGAATATATGTATCAAAACTCATTAAATGGAAAACTAAAAATGTAATTGATCATTTATACTTCAACAACACTATGAAATACTTTTTTAACAACAACAAAAAAAAGAACCTATTACATGCCTGGCAGATGCTAGGCACAAAGGATACAAAATAAGCTATGAGTCCTGTTCTGATGAATAAAATAGGCTTATCAGTTTAGAGGGAGTGAGTGGATCCCTCCAACACTGAGCACCTTCAATAAACAGACTGAATCAAGGCACTCAGTCTACAAAGTGAGGGTCAGATTCTGGCTGTTGTGTCCAGCCAACCCTCCAAACCCGGCCTGAAACAGCCCGTCAGGCTTAACCATTCTGCAGTGAAAAGCAAAATACAAGTACACATCACGCTGTAGGCCTAGTTCTACATATGGCTATGGATACATATGGGCAGTTATGTCAATACTTTAAAAGCCCCAAAGTTAACTGTGTATTTTCCCTTTCAGAAATGAAATTCAATGGCATGCTCTCTTCACTTTTCACATCTGTGTTGCAGAGCCAGAGAGCATCATATGACAAAGCCAAGAAGTTGGCATGAACAGATCTTCAGAAGGAATAGTCTAGCAAGACAGCTATTTGGAATCTGCTACTTCCAATGACCAATACCACTCATGTCTTGGCATCTCTGGGCACTGCTCTTGTCCTGTGGGTGATGTTGCAATGGTGCAGCGTGCTAAGTTCTGGAAACCTCAGATGTCAGCTCAAAGGCAAATACTACTGATCAAATACTCATTTGATTCTCAATTTTGCCCCCTTGCTTCCCAGGGCTTATGAAGGTTAACAGAATGTTTTCTTAGAATGGAAAGCCGTGACTTCTACCTTTTCCACTTTGAGAACAAAAAAATCATAAAAGGATAATGGTTGTCAGGAACTGGGAGGAAGAGGGAGAGATGAATAAACAGAATTAAAGGATTTTCAGGGCAGTGAAAACATTCTATATAATACTATAATGACTGACACATGTCATCAAACATTTGTCTAAATCTGTAGAAGGTACACCACCAAAAGTGAGCCCTAATGTAAACTGTAGGTGATAATGATGTGTTGATGTAGGTTCATCAACTATAAGAAACGTACCACTCTGGTGGGAGATGGATAATCTCTGTACCTGTGGATAATCTTCCACCTGCCCCTGGGAAGTTTCTGTACCTTCCCCTCAATTTGGTTATGAACCTAGAACTTCTCCAGTTCAGTTCAGTTCAGTCGCGCAGTCGTGTCCGACTCTTTGCGACCCCATGAATCGCAGCACGCCAGGCCTCCCTGTCCATCACCAACTCCCGGAGTTCACTCAGACTCACGTCCATTGAGTCCGTGATGCCATCCAGCCATCTCATCCTCGGTCGTCCCCTTCTCCTCCTGCCCCCAATCCCTCCCAGCATCAGGGTCTTTTCCAATGAGTCAACTCTTCGCATAAGGTGCCCAAAGTACTGGAGCTTCAGTTTTAGCATCATTCCTTCCAAAGAAATCCCAGGGTTGATCTCCTTCAGAATGGACTGGTTGGATCTCCTTGCAGTCCAAGGGACTCTCAAGAGTCTTCTCCAACACCACAGTTCAAAAGCATCAATTCTTCGGCGCTCAGCCTTCTTCACAGTCCAACTCTCACATCCATACATGACCACAGGAAAAACCATAGCCTTGACTAGACGGACCTTAGTCGGCAAAGTAATGTCTCTGCTTTTGAATATACTATCTAGGTTGGTCATAACTTTTCTTCCAAGGAGTAAGCGCCTTTTAATTTCATGGCTGCAGTCACCATCTGCAGTGATTTTGGAGCCCAAAAAAACAAAGTCTGACACTGTTTCTACTGTTTCCCCATCTATTTCCCATGAAGTGATGGGGCCAGATGCCATGATCTT
>SJXQ01002774.1:130454-180451 GCA_006408695.1 Aepyceros melampus
CTTTATTGACTATGCCAAAGCCTTTGACTGTGTGGATCACAATAAACTGTGGAAAATTCTGAAAGAGGTGGGAATACCAGACCACCTGACCTGCCTCTTGAGAAACCTATATGCAGGTCAGGAAGCAATAGTTAGAACTGGACATGGAACAACAGACTGGTTCCAAATAGGAAAAGGAGTATGTCAAGGCTGTATATTGTCACCCTGCTTATTTAACTTATATGTAGAGTACATCATGAGAAATCCTGGGCTGGAAGAAACACAAGCTGGAATCAAGATTGCTGGGAGAAATATCAATAACCTCAGATATGCAGATGACACCACCCTTATGGCAGAAAGTGAAGAGGAACTAAAAATTTTGTTGATGAAAGTGAAAGAGGAGAGTGAAAAAGTTGGCTTAAACCTCAACGTTCAGAAAACTAAGATCATGGCATCTGGTCCCATCACTTCATGGGAAATAGACGGGGAAAGAGTGGAAACAGTGTCAGACTTTATTTTTTTGGGCTCCAAAATCACTGCAGACGGTGATTGGAGCCATGAAATTAAAAGACGCTTACTCCTTGGAAGGAAAGTTATGACCAACCTAGATAGCATATTCAAAAGCAGAGATATTACTTTGCCAACAGAGGTCCGTCTAGTCAAGGCTATGGTTTTTCCAGTGGTCATGTATGGATGTGAGAGTTGGACTGTGAAGAAAGCTGAGCACCGAAGAATTGATGCTTTTGAATTGCAGTGTTGGAGAAGACTCTTGAGATCCCTTTGGACTGCAAGGAGATCCAACCAGTCCATTCTAAAGGAGATCAGTCCTGGGTGTCCATTGGAAGGATTGATGCTAAAGCTGAAACTCCAATACTTTGGCCATCTCATGCAAACAGTTGACTCATTGGAAAAGACTCTGATGCTGGGAGGGATAGGGGCAGGAGGAGAAGGGGACGACAGAGGATAAGATGGCTGGATGGCATCACAGACTCAATGGATGTGAGTCTGAGTGAACTCCGGGAGTTGGTGATGGACAGGGAGGCCTGGCGTGCTACGATTCATGGGGTTGCAAAGAGTTCAGAGTGACTGAACTGAACTGAACTGAAGCAACTTAGCAGCAGCAGCAGCATACAACAGGTAGGCGTATATATATTGACCTGTTCCTCTAGACAGTAATTCGGTAAGATGTATAATGAGCCTTTTGAAGAGTTCATGATATGCATGCCTAAACAGTTCTAAATGATTATACAATAAAGTGTTAGCTCCTTTTAAGAAAGTCATTAGTTGCTGTGTAGATAGCTTCAACATAAAAAAGCAATGAGATCAGAATGCATTCAAAAAAAGAAAAAACGTTTTTCCAATCCCCCATGAGGCCTTTCATTGTGTGGTCTGAACATCACTGAGTCAGGAGTCTCACACAGACTTACATCAAATGCTCCTCACAACCCCAAACACCTCCCCCTCTTATCCTTACCCACACTTGACACCCCTGTATAACTGACCCCTTTACATAAAGATGCTGAGGCTGGACTGTCCTCTGGGACAAAAGAAAGCAAAAATCCAACTGACACCCCCCACCATGGCCCAGAGAGCCTTGAAGAACTGGTGTAAGGTAAACCCACAGGGTTGGACCACGTGATCACTGTGGAGCTGGTGGAGGTGTGACAAAGGACCACGTGAGACGCATGAAGCAATGAGCAACCAAACTCTGGTTATGGGAAAGTTTCTCAAGAGCTGGTCCTTCTTATTATTTAAAAAAAAAAAAAAACTAATCTGGAGAGGAGTAATGAATGATTCTATACAAAATCACCAAACCTTACATCTTCTCAAATGTTGATTGTATTTTAAAAGACCCATGATTCAAAGCACTCCTTTCCTTTTTACTCAACTCCCTAATAAAAGCAGACTTGCTCCCCTCATTAAGCCAAATTTATTGACATTCAAGTGTATTGACTTACTACTATGTGATTGCCCTAATTACGCTGAACTTCCAAAGCCCTAGAGCTCTGCTGATGAAAATAATCCCTCGCCAGTATTTCCTCTCTGACTGAGCACCTCTGTGCACTGAAAACATCTATCAGTGCAAATTAGGAAGGGTTTTCCCAGTCCTTATCACGTGAATTTTGTGGCTTTACCTTTTCTACAGGAAAGTAAGTCCTTTTCTCAAGTCATCTGGGAATAGCCTGAGACAGCTCATCCATGAGAAGGCCCAGAGCAGATGGAGGAGGAAGGAGAGAGAAATCAGTGACAATCTTCAACATTTGTTCCTTAATGATAAGCAGTTTGACCCTTCTGAGTAGGACGTCTGAATATGAAACTGATGGAAGTAGTTCTGTCAGAAGCAGAAGTCCCTCATACAATGTGGGTTTCATGAGGAGATATTTCTGGGGAAAGAGGAGGAAAGACAAGGACAGGGAGATGTCAAAATATGACTATCAAAACCTAACGCTGTCAAGCCTACAACACTCGTAGCAACAAGCTGGAGTCAGTCCCATCCCTAGTATGTCACAAAGACATTTCACATCTACAGCATCACCACCCAGGCATGTCCACAGCTTGCTCTGTGCCCTAGGACAAGGCCTTCCTTGCCTCTGAGTCTCATCTCATTCATATTAATACACAGATGAGGCTGGACGAGGGGACCTCTGCAGTCCATCATGATCTATTCTGTCTAGTATTCACCCCATGGAATTTAACTCCCCTAGTGGCCATGCATTGTCTTGGTGCCTTAATTTCTTCATGATATCACTCTTCCCAAGACGCCTCTGATTTTTTTAAGCACTGTGTCTAAAATGCCAAGAGAACCTCTTCAGGGGCATGTTAAAAGAGTCTTTCCTGAAGAACAGTTGGTTAAAGCCTATTGTCTGTTTCTTTAAATTAATTTTTATTGGAGTATAGTTGCTTTACAATATTGCACTAGTTTCTACTGTACAGCAAAGTGAATCAGCTGAATGTATACATATATCCCCTCTTTTTTGGATTTCCTTCCCATTTAGGTCACCACTGAGCACTGAGTAGGGTCTCCTGTGCTCTACAGTAGATTCTCATTAGTTATCAGTTTTATTTATAATATCAATAGTGTATATATGTCAATCCCAATCTTCCAATTCATCCACCACCACCTCTTTCTCCCCTTAGTGTCCATTCATTTGTTCTCTATGCCTGTGTTGCTACTTCAGTTTTCCTATTGCCTGTTGATGGACATTCTGAACACCACCCTTGCAGAATGACCCAGAGCTGGAGGTTGATTTTCCCCTCGGGGTACATCTGGCAATGTCTAGAGATATTTTTGTCACAACCCGGAAGGGGAAGGTATAATGCTCTTGACATCTAGTGGGTAGAAGCCAGAGATGCCTCTACTAATCCTAAAATGTACAGACAGCTATCAACAACCATTATCCAGCCCAAAATGTGGATAGTACCAAGGCTGAGAGGCCCTGCCCAATGCGGGAATGAGTGGAGTGGAGCAACCAGCTCCCCCAGCTCCCTAGAATCCATTGCGTGTATCTCTTTCCAATTCCTCATCCATAGAGAGTGAAAAAGTTGGCTTAAAGCTCAACATTCAGAAAACAAAGATCATGGCATCTGGGCCCATCACTTCATGGGAAATAGATGGGGAAACAGTAGAAACAGTGTCAGACTTTATATATGCAGAGTACATCATGAGAAATGCTGGACTGGAAGAAACACAAGCTGGAATCAAGATTGCTGGGAGAAATATCAATAACCTCAGATATGCAGATGACACCACCCTTATGGCAGAAAGTGAGGAGGAGCTAAAAAGCCTCTTGTTGAAAGTGAGAGAGGAGAGTGAAAAAGTTGGCTTAAAGCTCAACATTCAGAAAACGAAGATCATGGCATCTGGCCCCATCACTTCATGGGAAATAGATGGGGAAACAGTAGAAACAGTGTCAGACTTTGTTTTTTTGGGCTCCAAAATCACTGCAGATGGTGACTGTAGCCATGAAATTAAAAGACGCTTACTCCTTGGAAGAAAAGTTATGACCAACCTAGATAGTATATTCAAAAGCAGAGACATTACTTTGCCGACTAAGGTCCGTCTAGTCAAGGCTATGGTTTTTCCTGTGGTCATGTATGGATGTGAGAGTTGGACTGTGAAGAAGGCTGAGCACCGAAGAATTGATGCTTTTGAACTGTGGTGTTGGAGAAGACTCTTGAGAGTCCCTTGGACTGCAAGGAGATCCAACCAGTCCATTCTGAAGGAGATCAACCCTGAGATTTCTTTGGAAGGAATGATGCTAAAACTGAAGCTCCAGTACTTTGGCCACCTTATGCAAAGAGTTGACTCATTGGAAAAGACCCTGATGCTGGGAGGGATTGGGGGCAGGAGGAGAAGGGGACGACCGAGGATGAGATGGCTGGATGGCATCATGGACTCAATGGACGTGAGTCTGAGTGAACTCCGGGAGTTGGTGATGGACAGGGAGGCCTGGCGTACTGTGATTCATGGGGTCGCAAAGAGTCGGACACGACTGCGCAACTGAACTGAACTGGGGAAGATTCTTCTGTGTTGTTTCTTTGTAGCTGGTTGTTTTTGTTGCTGAGGAGGATCCCATTCTGTGAGTAGTTTGTTGTTGATTATTCTAATGTGAACACCTAGGCTGTTTCTGGTTTGGGGTTATTATGAGTAAGGTTCTTATAAATATTCTTACAGAGCTTCCTGGTGGCTTAGATGGTAAAGTCTGCCTGCAATGCAGGTGATGTGGTTTTGATCCTGGGTCGGGAAGATCCCCTGGAGAAGGGAATGGCTGCCCACCCCAGTATCACCTGGAGTATACCATGGGCAGAGGAGCCTGGTGGGGTTGCAAAGAGCAGGACACAGCTAAGAAGCTAGCACTTTTTTTTTCAAATAATATTCTAAAAGTGTATTTTGTGGACAGCTGTTTTGATATTTCTTGGATAAATACCTAGATTTGGTATTATCCAAAGTAGTTGTGTGATTTCACACTCTTATTAGCAGTGTGGGAGGGTTTCCCTTGCTCCACATCCTTTCTAACTTTTGATAGTGTTGGTTTTCAAAAAATTTTTGAAATGAAACCTAAAATAGATGTAAGAATGTTCTTTATGTTACCATGCAGCACAGTTGTTAGCTACATGTTTTTGGGAGATCCCCTTTTCAGGTTGAGGAAGTTCCTTATTCTTACTTTGCTTAGAGCAGAAATTATTGACTGATGGTTGAATTTGTCAGATGACTTTTCTACCTTAATATAATTTTCTTTTTTTAGTCTAGTGAATTACATGGTTTTTATTTTTGTTATTTTTTTAAGAAAAAAAAATTGTTAAACCAGCCTCTATCTCTGGGATAAATTGCACTTGGTCCTTTTTAGTGTGTGGATTGATTTGCAAACATTTTGTTAAGGATTTTGCATCTTATGTTCTTGAAGGGTACGGTCTGTAGTTTTCATTTTCTGTTGCATCTTTGTCAAGTCTTGGCCAGCCTTGTGAAATGAATTGGGAGTTGTTTCTTCCTTTTTACTTTCTGGAAGAGTCTGTGTAGAATTGATAATACCATGTTTAGTAGAATTCTCAGCAAAGCTGTCTGGAATTGGAGTTTCCTTTATGGGAAGGGCTTTAGTTATGAAGTCAATTTCTACACTAGACATCAGGCTATCGGGTTATCTGATTTTCCTGAGTGAGCTTTTCCTTATGTTCTTTTAAGAGATTTGTCCTTGTCGGTTTAATTTGTCAAATTTATTGGCATTATGGTGTTCATACTATTTTCTCATCTGTAGGAACCATAGTGGTACCTCTGTTTCTTTTTTGGCCACACTGGGTTTTCGTTGCTTTGTGCAGGCTTTCTCTAGGTGGGGCGAGTGGGGGCTGCTTCGTTGCAGGGTGCTGACTCCTCCTTGCAGTGGCTTCCCTTGGTGCAGAGCACGGGCTCGAGGTGCAAGGCTTCAGCAGTGGCAGGTTGTGGGCTTAGTTGCACCCTGGCACGTGGAATCTTCCTGGACCAGGGATTGGCAGGCGGATTCTTATCCACTTGCCACCAGAAAAAGTCCTCCCCTCTCTTTTTGACATTGGTGATTTATGTCAGCTTTTTTTGGAGTAGTGGTCACATGACATTGGTTTCCTTCTTTTTCTCTTTGACCTCTCTATGATGTTGTATTTGAAGTGAAATTTTTGTAGACAGCATTGCTGTTGTTCAGTCTCTTAAGTTGTGTTCCACTCTTTATGACCTCATGGACTGTAACATGCCCGGCTCTCTATCCTCCACTATCTCCTGGAGTTTGCTCAAATTCTTGGCTGGTGATGCTGTCTAACCATCTCATCCTCTGCCACCCACTTCGTCTTTTGCCTCAGTTTTCCTGGCATCAGGGTCTTTTCCAGTGTGTCTGCCCTTTGTATTACTTGGCCAAAGTATTGGAGCTTCAGCAACAGTCCTTCCATATTCAGGGTTGATTTCCTTTAGGACTGGTTTGATCTCCTTGCTGTCCAAGGGACTCTCAATAGTCTTCTCCAATACCACAATTTGAAAGCAGGTCTTTGGTGCTCAGCCTTCTTTATGGTCCAACTCTCACACCCGTACATGACTGATGGAAAAACCATAGCTTTCACGAAATGGACCTTTGCTGGCAAGATGATGTCTGTGTTGTCTAGTTTGTTGTAGATTTTCTCCCAAGGAGTAGGCATCTTTTAATTTCATGGCTGTGGTCACCGTCTGCAGGGATTTTGGAGCTGAAGAAAGTAAAATCTGTCACTGCTTCCACTTTTCCACCTTCTAGTTGCCATGAAACGATGGGACTAGATATCATGATCTTAGTTTTTTGAATGTTTAGTGTTAAGCCAGCTTTTTTACCCTCCTTTTTCACCCTCATCAAAAGGATCTTTAGTTCTTCACTTTCTGCCACTAGAGTGGTATCATCTACATATATGAGGTTGATGAATCCCAGCAGTCTTGATTCCAGTTTGTGAATTCATCTAGCCTGATATTTTGGATGATGTACTCTGCAAAGAAGTTAAATAAGCAGGGCGACAGTATGCAGCCTTGTATTCCTTTCCTGATTTTGAACCAGTCAGTCAACATATAATTGGATTGTGGTTTTTAACTCAGTCTATTTGAGCGTTTAGACCAGAGGTAGGCAAACTGGGCAAAATCTGGCTTGCTGTCTATTTTGTAAATAAACTTCTTGAAATACAGCTTCGCTTGTCTGTATTTACATATTATCTGTGGCTGCTTTTGTGTACAGTGGTGAGCTTGAGTTGTTTCAGACAGACTGCATGCTGCGAAGCCTTACATATTCACCGTCTGACTTCTTACCAACACTTGTGCCCACGTCATCCCACTCAAGACGCGCTTCTCCATGGGGCTCACACTGGGAAGACAGTGTTTGCTCATGTGGTTTTTCTCTTTCAGAAATTATTTGTGGGAAATCTCATCTGCTTATTTCTTATGACTGTTATTTTTAAAACTAAATATATATATATATTTATGTATGTTTTGAATTTATGGGAGAATCCAGCACCCCAGCAAGTGTGGCCGGGAAGGAAATCAGCTCTGTAATAGGACAATTGAATGAAGCGCAAACAAGAAAGTATGGGAAAGGAAGAAAAAAATGTATTGAATTTAAATGACACTGTGAAAATCAGAAGATATATTTACTGAGTATAAACTCTGTAAGGACTTGACATAAATTGAAAGGCAGCTGCTGAAGTACAGAAGCTGTAGTATTAACTTGGATTATTTCAGCATTTTCCCCAGGTCTCCAGCTTGATGGGAACTCTGTCAGAGTTTGCCATGGGACATATTTTCACTTCAGTTTTCCCACATAGATTTCCCTTCCTTTCTTTTTTTCTCTCCCTCCCTCCCTTTCTCCACACTGTGCAGCACAGGGGTCTCATTTCCCCGACCAGGGATTGAGCCTGTGCTCCCTGCGTTGGGAGTGCTGGGACTTGTAACCACTGGTCCACCAGGGAAGTCCCTTGCATGTAGATTTCTTAAGTGCCAAAGAATCCCATTGGGTTCTTACTTCTTTATCTTCTGAAATTATGTAATAATCTCTGTTTTTCTCCCTTTCTAAAAGGACCTTAAAGGCTTTGACCCAGGAGAGAAGTACTTTTATAACACATCATGGGGAGATATTTCTCTGTGGGAACCTTCTGGAAAGAAAGTGGTATGTATTTTTATTTCCAATTTTCATGTTTCCTCAGAATGTGGGGTAAGTGTTGGTTTAGTTTTGAGGAACATCACGTGTTTGGGGTTGCAGATGAATGAAAGGGAGGAGGAGGGTATAATGTAAACATTTAGGAAGTAGAAAAAGTTAAATGTTTTATAATACAGGATTGTTGATGCTGTGAGAGTTCTCTGAATATAAAGTTGATGAAGTGATACAGTGAAATTATGTTGTTATTATTATATGCCTCTGATAAAAAGGGCTTCTGAGTTATGTAACTATTCTGAGTAAAAAGAAATGACTTCAAGTATGAGCATACATTCTGGTTTCAAAAATTAAAAATATGGAGTTTGAATCGGGGAACACAATTTATAATAGATTTGAAACCTCATAGTTAAGCAGATTCTAGCTAAACTATGTGACATACTGCTGAATTCTCTGTTGTAAAGTGTTTCCTCTGGAAAACCTTCTTGCTGCCCAGTTGCTGGGTTAGCACCTCCAGGCAGCTCGCCCCAACGGGACCAGGCTCCGCTCATTGCCTCCCCTGCCCATTTGTCCAAATAGCGTTGCCCTTGAGAATTCTGGCTTAAAAAAGCTTTCTGTAACTCGTCAGTCGTTTTTCTGTCAGAATTTTATTTGTAAACATTTCTGTTGTCACCTTGTCCTCTTGAGTCCTGCTTTCTGCCTGTTCTGTGTCTCTTCCCTTCCTTGACCCGACATTCCCCTCTCTACCAACAGACACAAAATTCCTTGAAATCGCTCTGATTTGGCTGTTCTGCTCAGAACAGCTCATGGCTTTTCAAATATGCCTTGTTTTGAATACCTTGGCTTCGTGAATATTTTCTCAGGCCTCTCTGATTTTTCTCATCTGAATTCCTAAAAGATTATAGGTAACATGCAATATAATGTATAATTATATGCTCTTCATCAAGAAACATTTTTTGAATTCCTGCTACAACTTTCTGAGTGCTTGATGCAAAGAGGTGAAAGTTAGGGTTCTTTTCCTTAGGGAGTTTATGTTTTTGTTTGTGCGAATGGGCACAGAAAGTTTAACAATATG
Organism: Aepyceros melampus; assembly: GCA_006408695.1. Classification (NCBI taxonomy): domain Eukaryota; kingdom Metazoa; phylum Chordata; class Mammalia; order Artiodactyla; family Bovidae; genus Aepyceros; species Aepyceros melampus. Next base: position 139,629 of record SJXQ01002774.1, read on the forward strand.
AAACAGTGGAGATTGAATATGTTAAATAGGTATCATATTCAGGAAAAATAAACCACTGTTACCTGGCGTGGTAGAGGCTGTGTTACCTGCTAGTTTAGTACCTTGCTCTGCATTTGTAGATAGCCTTCTTTAATTTGTGTTTGGGAAATAGGATATTTGAACAAAGACAGTTTTTCGGCCACTGTAGCAGGAATGTGCTACTCGGCTGGATTCTGTGGCTCATGCTGCAGAGAAATGAGATGTGCTAGATATCTGGGATTGGGATGGAGATGCTCGTGTTATGTTGGAAATGAAGCCCAGCTGTTATGGGACCTGAAGACGTGGCCTTAGGCAGATGAGGAGACAGGGATGATCTCGGAGACAAGGCATCCTGCAGTGCCCAGGATGCCTGACTCCACTTCTTTCTGCTTCTCTCCTTGGTTATTTTTCTGTTACAGTGAACCGAGGTCTCCCACTCCAGTTATTTCTGATTGATCACTTTCCTAGAACTTTGACATACAAGTTTTTCTCTAAACATTTGCTTTCACTTCTCTTGGGTAATTGCCAGGTGTGAGCTTGCTGGGTTGTACACTATATGGTCCATCTCTGTAACAAACTGCCGTACTATTTTCCAAAGTGGCTGTACCATGTTGCTTTCCCACCAGTGGTGGGTGTCCTGGCTGCTGTGCGTCCTCACTGGACTCTGTCAGGGTTTTTGTGCTTTTGGATTTAACTGCTTATTTTCCATTTTAATAGGCTTGTAGTGGTGTCTTCTCTGGTTTTAATATGCATCTCCCTAGTGACTAACAATGTTGAGCATCTTTATGTGTGTTTCTTTGGTATCTGGATACCCTCTTTAGTTTAAAGTATTCAACTCTTAAATGTTTTGCCAGTTTTCTAAAAATTGGGTCATATGTTTCCTTACTGAAACTTGAACATGTCCACAGTGTGTTTTATGGACACAGGTCCATTATTAGATATGTGGTTTGTAAATATTGTCTTCTAGCCTGTGGTTTGTCTTTTTATCTTTTAAAGTATCTTTCAAAGAGAAGATTTCTTACTTTGATAAAATCCTGTTTATAATTTTTTTCTACTGTTGTTCATTCACTCAGTCATGTCTGACTCTTTGCAAACCCACGATTGCAGCACACCAGGCTTCCCTGTCCTTCCACCATCTCCCAAAGTTAGTTCAAACTCATGTCTATTGAGTTGACGATGCCATCCAACAATCTCATCCTCTGTCACCCCCTTCTCCTCTTGCCCTCAATCTTTCCCAGCATCGGAGTCTTTTCCAGTGAGTCAGCTTTTTGCATCAGGTGGCCAAAGTTTTGGAGCTTCAGCTTCAGTATCAATCCTTCTAATGAATATTCAGGGTTGGTTTCCTTGCAGTCCAAGGGACTCTGAAAAGTCTTCTCCTGCATTACAGTTGAAAGCATCAATTCTTTGACACTCAGCCTTCTTTATGGTCCAAGTCTCACAGCCATACATGGCTACTGGAAAAACCATAACTAGACAGATCTTTGTTGGCAAAGTTATGTCTCTGCTTTTTAATACGGTGTCTAGGTTTGTCGTAGATTTTCTTCCAAGGAGCAAGTGTTTTTTAATTTCATGGCTACAGTCAACGTCAGCAGTGATTTTGGAGCCCAAGAAAATAAAAGTCTGTCACTGTTGCCTTTCCCACCCCCCCCTTCTATTTGCCATGGCGGGAGAGCGATGGGACCAGATGCCATGATCTTCAGTTTTTGAATGTTAAGTTTTTAAGCCAGCTTTTACACTCCTCTTTGACCTTCATCAAGAGGCTGTTTAGTTCCTGTTTGCTTTCTGCCATTAGGGTGGTGTCATCTGAATATCTGAGGTTATTGATATTTCTCCTGGCAACCTTGATTCCAACTTACGCTTCATCCAGCCTGGTATTTTGCATGTTGTACTCTGCGTCGAAGTTAAAGAAGGAGGGTGACAGTATACAGCCTTGATGTACTCCTTTCCCAAATTTGAACCAGTCTGTTGTTTCATGTCCCGTTCTAACTGTTGCTTTTTGATCAGCATACAGATTTCTCAGGAGGCATGTATTTTCTATTATGGATTGTATTTATGATGTCTTATTTAAGAAATCTTTGCTTCATCCAAAGATCTGTTCAGTACTAACAGATAGTAACAAGTTTTAGTTCTGTTAACCCTTTAACTGGTGTATCTGTTTTTTCAATACAGTATTTGTGGAGTATAAGATGCTCCATTTGAAATGAACCACAAATGAAACTAAAGTACAGCGTTAAACTGTCAGTTGTAAGGTGTTTCCAGATTTCAGAGATATTAAAATAGAAAAAAGTGTGTCCGAATTGGTGAAACATATTTTTTAAAATGTGATGTGTGGTTGGCTGTCCCCTGAGTTTTTTATAGATTCTCTTGGAAGTGCCAGAACCTGGGATTTCTTAATTGCTGAAAAGGCAGTAGTGACATGTTGTTGAATGTGTTTGGGTGCTTTCTCTGATCAGTGACCCAAGAGGAAGACTGCGTGACTAGCAGAGAGAGTGACAAAACCCACAGGAGTGGAATTTGTGTGTGTGTGTGTGTGTGTGTGTGTTTGTGAGAGTGGTCTCCGAGCACATGTCTGGGAAGGACACGGGTGGCCAGCGGCCACTGCGTCAGCGGGAAGCAGCTGCAGAGCGGGAAGACCTCTGCCCCGTTGTCTAACCTGTCCGCACCCTGGCCTTCCTGCTTGTGAAGCTAGTCCCAGTGTTTTCTGGTGCTCCAGCTCTGGGATCTGGTGCCTGCGTGCTGCTCTCAGGTCAGACCAGCAAGGCTTCCCGGATGTGAGAACACATTGTGCTCCTCAGTTGCCCAGCTGTTGCACAAATGTCTGTTCTTGTGCCCCAGGCTTGTTGAATTCCCCATATTTGCCTTACATAGAGATGCCACGTTGTCAGAGTGGCAGTCTGTGGCTTGAACGTGCCTCAGGTTTATTCACAGTGAGTGAGCCACAGCCCCTCTATCCTCAGTGGTTGTCACTGTCCATTTGTCTCCTGGAATCTGGAAAATGAAAGACGGGTGATCGGTTTAACAGTTATCAATTTTGGTTATGTTAGAACATTCCAGAAATTTTAGAATTTGGAGTAAAAACAACTTGGAACTAAGAAAAGTGGAATGAGAAAGGGAGAAAGTAATTTTTTCTTGCTGAGAATTGAGTCAATTGATGCAGTTGATTCAGAGTATAGCGTTAAATAATGAGATTTGTGATTTTAATAGCTGGCTTTGGAAACGGGGTTCAGGTAGCATTGTTTCTGGGGCCAAACGCAGTTTGTATGTATGGCCTAAATGCTGAGAATAGTTGTTACATTTTTTAAGTGTTTTAGGAAAAAAATGAAAAGGGTTTTGTGATATGTGTTATCTGTAGGTGCTTTTCCTTTACAGCACAGTCCTAGATCCAGCAAGTTAGAAGAAAAAAAATTGTTTACTTGTTAACTGTAGATTGTGTAGCATCTGATTTTTATTAAACTATGTAGTTTTATTAAACTATGTAGTTTATTAAACTATGCTTGACTTTTTTTTTTTAACAGAGATATAGAACAAAACCATACTGTTGTAGCCTCTGTAAATACTCCACAAAAGTGCTTACTTCATTCAAAAATCATTTACATCGTTACCATGAAGATGAAATTGACCAGGAGCTGGTGATCCCTTGCCCAAACTGTGTGTTTTCCTCTCAACCCAGAGTTGTGGGAAGGCACTTCAGGATGTTTCATGCACCTGCTCGGAAAGTCCAGAATTACACAGTGAATATTTCAGGGGAAACTAAATCATCTAGGAGTGATGTGATAAGTTTTACATGCTTAAAGTGTAACTTTTCCAACACACTGTACTACAGCATGAAGAAGCACGTGCTGGTAGCACATTTTCACTACTTAATTAACTCCTACTTTGGCCTGAGAACGGAGGAGATGGGTGAGCATCCAGGAGCTGATGACACCCTCTTTGCAGAGAAGTTGCCCCCGTCTGACAGGTATTACTGTAAAAAGTGCAACGCCAATGCCAGCAGCCAGGACGCTTTAATGTATCATATTTTGACATCCGATATACACCGGGATTTGGAGAATAAGCTTAGGTCTGTGATCTCAGAACATATTAAGAAGACTGGCCTTTTGAAGCAGATGCATATTGCTCCCAAACCAGCTGCACACTTGGCCGTACCTCCGAATAGCAGCGCTCCGGCATCCCAGCCTCATCTCCTTGCTTCCAGCTTTCCTTGCCACAGAACGGCCAGAGCCGGACCATGGTGCCGCCGGTTCAGGGCGCAGCCCCTCCGGCTACTGTGGCTACGGGGGCTGTGGGCAGTGCCACCCACTCTCCACCGGCCGTAGCCCAGCCTCATGTGACTCTGGTCTCCAGTCCTCTGCCAGTGGGCCAGAGCAGCCTCACTCTGCCGCCCTCAACGCCTCAGCCTGTCTTTCTCTCTCATGGAGTGCCACTTAATCAGGCAGCAAACCCTCCTGTTTTGCCCTTGAGTCAGCCAGTTGGACCTGTAAATAAGTCTGTTGGAACCAGTGTCCTCCCCATAAATCAGACCATCCGCCCAGGGGTTTTGCCGCTCAGCCAGCCTGTGGGGCCCATAAGCAGGCCAGTTGGACCTGGAGTTCTTTCGGTGAACAGACCCGTTGGGTCTGGGGTCCTCCCTGTCAACCCTTCTGTCACCCCTGGAGTGCTTCAGGCAGTCTCGCCAGGGGTGATTTCTGTGAGTCGGACAGTCCCGTCAGGGGTCCTTCCTGCAGGACAGGTGACCCCTGCTGGGGTCATCCCTTCAGGACAGACAGCGACTTCTGGGGTTCTCCCTGCTGGCCAGGTGGTTCAGTCAGGGGTGCTCCCCATCGGGCAGACGGCCCCCTCGGGAGCACTGCCCACAGGGCTGACGGTCCCGCTGCGGGTGCTCCCACCTGGCCAAGTAGTCCCACCTGGGCTCCTTCCCCCCAACCAGACAGTCTCGTCAGCCGTTCTTCCTGTGAACCAAGGCATTAACTCTGGTGTTCTTCAGCTTAGTCAGCCGGTCATGTCAGGAGTTCTTCCTGTGGGCCAGCCAGTGAGGCCTGGGGTCCTGCAGCTTAATCAGTCTGTGAATACCAACATTCTGCCTGCAAATCAGACCATTAGACCCGGTGCTTCGCCAAACACCACTTTCCTGACGTCGGGCTCTATTCTCCGACAACTCATCCCCACAGGGAAACAAGTGAATGGCATTCAACATATACACTTGCCCCGGTGTCTGTCACTCTGCCCGTGCCCCCTGGAAGCGTCGCCACCGTTGCCCCTCCCCAGATGCCCATCCAGCTCCTGCAGTCAGGCACAGCTGCCCAGATGGCCAGTTCCATGGCTGGCATGCCCTCCCCTCCTGTGGTGGTAAATGCCACTCAGAGTATGTTTGTTCAGGCCTCTTCGTCTGTGGCAGAGGCGAATCAGGTGCTCAAACAGGCCAAGCAATGGAAAACCTGTCCTGTTTGCAATGAGCTCTTCCCTTCGAACGTGTACCAGGTCCATATGGAAGTGGCGCATAAGCACAGTGAATCCAAAGCTGCCGACAAACTGGAGCCAGAGAAACTGGCAGCGTGTGCGCCATTTTTAAAGTGGATGAGAGAGAAGACAGTGCGGTGTCTGTCTTGTAAGTGCTTAGTTTCGGAGGAGGAGCTTATCCATCACTTACTGATGCACGGCCTGGGATGCTTGTTCTGCCCGTGCACTTTCCACGATATCAGAGGCCTCTCAGAGCACAGTCGGACCATGCACCTGGGGAAGAAGAAGCTGCCCATGGATTACAGTAACAAAGGTTTTCAACTGGATATCGACGCCAACGGCAACCTGCTGTTTCCCCACCTTGACTTTATTACCATATTGCCCAGGGAGGAGCTGGGCGAGCGGGAGGTCTACCTGGCCATACTGGCGGGGATACACTCCAAGTCGTTGGTGCCTGTGTACATCAAGGTGAGGCCCCAGGCTGAGGGTGCATCTGGGAGGCCCGGCAAGCAGGTGTTGACCTGCCCCTTTTGCTTTGGCACCTTTGTGACAACGGAGGCGTACGAGCTGCACCTGAAGGAGAGGCACCACATCACGCCCACAGTCCACACGATTCTGAAGTCTCCGGCTTTCAAGTGCATCCACTGCTGTGGGGTCTACACCGGCAACATGACACTGGCAGCCATTGCCATCCACCTGCTGCGCTGCCGCAGCGCGCCCAAGGACAGCAGCCCCGACCTGCAGGGCCAGCCCGCGGCCTGGAGAACAGTGAGCTGCTCTTAGTCAACGGCGAGGTGATCCATGACGCCAGCTTCTCAGTGAAGAGAAAGCTGCCCGATGGCCACTCCGGGGCCGAAGACCAGAGGGATGGCGCGGAGCGGCCCCTCATCATAGACGCGGACGCAGACCCAGCCCCGGAAAAGGCAGCAAGCGCTGCACCTGTTAAACGGCAGCGGAGTGAGGGCAGGACGGAGGGGCCACCCGTTAGTGACGACTCTCTTCAGATTTTAGCATTAAATCCTAAGAAGTACGAAGACCGTTCTTACGAAGACAAAAAGCAGTTTCTTAGGGATTATTTCCACAAGAGACCATATCCCAGTAAAAAGGAAATAGAATTGTTATCCTCACTCTTATGGGTGTGGAAAATTGACGTGGCTTCATTTTTTGGAAAAAGAAGGTATATTTGCATGAAAGCAATAAAAAATCAGAAGCCTTCTGTACTTTTAGGCTTTGACATGTCTGAACTTAAAAATGTTAAACACAGATTGAACTTTGAGCATGAACCACAAAACTTGTAAAAAAAAAAAAGTTAGGAAATCTAAAGTATTAGATAATTAGTAGTTTTTTCAATTGAGATTTTAAAAAATGTTATTTTCTTCACTGTATGTTGAACTAATCAATTTCAGTGGTCTTTATGCTGCTCTTTAGATTTCTTTCAGGTGCTCAGAAAGACTTCTGTATAAAGAAGTGAATAGTTCTTTCAAATTTGTTTCCTGCAGTTTGATTTTGTAACAATTATTTTTTGGTTTTTCCTGTCATGTAAATTAAATCTTTTGATAATTCATGCACGCCTTGTTTTCCCAGTAGTGTCAGTATCGTATGATAAAAACCAAAATCTATATATGTTTATTTTTCATTTAAGGAAATTTCAGCTTGTTTCAGAATACTTAACTGCAAATTAAAACTGCTCTCCCTCAGCTTCCCAAGTAGCAGCAGACGATACAGTAAATGTTTAGAGAAGTGAGTAGCAGCCTCCGTGACATGTCTGGTTCCTTAGGATGCACTGCGTTAACTTATGCTGATTTCTTCTTGTAAGGTATTTGCTTATTAGATTATAATTTTGATTTACGTTTTTTCAGTTGTTTACGTCCTAACAGTTGTTTTTGATTGTAACTCAGAAAACCAAATGTTTTCAGTTGTTAAAAATATACTGAACTGGTATTTAAATCAAGTTATTTTACAAATAAAGTAATTCTGTAGGTACAAAATGCTTCTCACTGTAGACTTTACCCCTCTTTTTGATATGGTGATAAGTCTTCTCCATTCAAAGACAAGACAATAAATCTTTAGTGCCTTTAGAACAAACACTGAAAACACACACACACAAGCTCTCCTCCTAACCTAACTGTTCATAAACCAGTGAATGGGAAAGTCTATGTTACTCAGGAATAAAATGTTGACCCCTGAGTGTGGCTACTAAGATTTAAACACAGGTTTTCATGGAACAAGGTGAAATGTATGGACTGGAGCTAGTCTCCTAGTTGGTGTATTAAATCTGACAGTTTCCTGGAGGTAAATTTATTCATTCTGGGAAAATGGGCTTTCCCATAGCCTGGTGTCCAGGTTACTGGGATGGGCTATTGCTAAGGAATCAAGTGTGTTACTGTCCTTTGGCCAACTAGGCCTCATTTTTTCCACAAAATCTGAAATAAAGCATCAGAAGCAGTTATGGAGACCAGTCTGTTTGACCTTGAGCCGCAGTGCTGGTGATGCACGGCAGAGGCACCTGTGTCGTGTGCTTGGAAGATGCGACAGTCTACCACATGAGTTTTTAAAGTATAATTCTTGCATGTTGTTGCTGTAATGTACATTTTTGAGGCAATTGTGAAACTGGCGTGTGTGTGATTATTGGTGTGCTCTGTTGTAAATTCAAAGAGCTTGTTCAAGTTTTTTTTTTTTTTTTACTTATTGTTTTCAGAGTGTCTATTTTGAATTAAAACTTGTTATACCACTGCAAGTAGAACTGTTTAATTCTTTTAAATGTTAAAACATCATGATGATTCAGAAACAATTTAAAATGGAAGTAGATACCATATTTGTTGTTGTGAAAATAAGCACACTTCCAAAAGGCTGACTAATTACAGGATTATGAAATAGCTGTGTCTGGAGATCTTGCTTTGTGTGACGGTGGCCGGGAGTTGCCTTTCTCCAGGCGGAGCTCTGTGCTGACTGGCGCAGCTTGCCATATGTGTGGCTTGGCCTGCGCTCCTTCCGTTGTGAGACTTTGGGGCTCTGTTTGTGTTTGGGGCCTGGTGAGTCTGCTGGGCTGACTGTCCTGTCCATTGCAGGATCAGAGCAGCATCGCCAGCCTCTTCCCTCCCAGCCGTGGCCCCTGCACCCTCCCCAGGCTGTGTCCCTCCAGCAGAGAGGAACACAGAACCTGAGCAGAACCACTGTGATGAAGGAATTTTGGTTGCTAGCTGTAGTCCAGCTTTTGATGTGGAGTCTTGTTAGTTACTGGTTTTTAAACACTTTTTTAGGCTTACAGATCAAAATTTGATATAAACTGAGCTTTAAAAAAGCATATGGGAGTTCTTGTAAATATAAAAAGGGAGTTAAATTTATTATTAGCTATGCTATGCAGTATGTGGGATCTTAGTTCCCCAACCAGGGACTGAACCTCTGCTCCCTGCAGTGAAAGTGTGGGACCTTAAACACTGGGAATTCCCTAAGTTTATTATTTGAAAATGAAGAGCTAAACGTTAGATTAATAGTTTAGTGGTGGGGGATTTTTATGCTATCATTTGAAAGATTGGAAATTGAGAAGGAAAGAAGACAATTCTTTTTTAATTTTCATGGTTTCAAAAAGGTGTATATTTAAATTTTAATCTGTGCATCAACTTTAAAATTATTACATATTTGGAGACACTGCTTTGGGAAATATCCCCAGTGTTTTTGCTTCAAGTAATAAATCCTTCCTTCTCTTTCCCTCTTCCCCCAAATTACATATTTGAAGTCTATTCGGTGAAAGACAAATTAGAATGTAGCATATTAGTGTAATTTCTGAATTCTGTTTCCATGGTTTTGGGATGTGTTATTTTTAACAGCCAAGAACCTCGTCACTTCATTTGTTACAGTGAATAGTAAATGAGAAGAACTCTCGAGGCCCCAGAAAGCCTTTCATCCACCCGGTAACAGGGCAGGCCCCTTCACCACCACTGCTGTGGTTGATCTTTTGGTGACTGCTCTCCTACCTGCCTGTCAGCATGCTGCTTCCAGAATGGAGCTCTGCAAATCTTTGTCAGATTGCCTTGGTAACTCAGCTGAGGAACAGGTTGGCTTTGATGTCACCTCATCCTAAGGCCCTTGAATATTTTCTTTAAGAAGCTGAAGGCAAGTGAGGTTGGATGGGCAGAGCGTGGCTCCTGTGGCTCTAGTGGGCAGCAAGGCCTTGCGGGGCTGACTGCGCCACAAGCCGTGAGACCCCAACGAAGGCGGGAGTCGAGTCTCCAGCTTCTGGGCTGTGGGCCACAGGCCGGTTTGAGGGCACACACTGAGGGATGCTGTGCCGAGGACAGCTGGTGCCAGGCTGTGTCAGCACCACAGGAGCATGGAGACGACCTGACACAGAGGGTTGCCCACTCCTGCCCCCTCACCCTCACTAGTGTGATCAAACAGGACACAGCAGTCAGTGAAAAAGCCAGGCTGGTCCTGAAAGCCGATGGGACAGAAGACCGTCATCCACCTACCACCAGGTAACCACAAAAATGGCTGCTGTATCACCCCTGGAATGGCATCCTGGGCAGAGGTGCTCTTCCGGAAGCCCTGGTGCAGGTGTGTCCCAGGGAAGGGCTGTTGCTCACACAAGCCCTGCAGTTGGCCTCCCCGGCGGGTGGACATGTCCTCTCCCTCAGGCTCAGGCCAGGTCTGTCTCCCTGCAGAAGCCACGTGGTTATGGTTCTTCACTCAGTTTTGCAGTAAGGCCTCTGGGAATGCTGTGCTGTGGCTGCTTCTCAGCCACCTTCCTTTGCTCTCAGAGCAGCAGTTGCCCCAGGCCTGCGAGAGCTGATGGTTCTGCCCCAAGTACCCAGGGGTGTGTTGGCGGTCACCCATCTCTGTTACCTTTCCAGCAGCCTCACGTCTGATACTTACGTGCAGCTCTCTGTTTCCTCTCTGAGGAAGCAACAGTCCTGACTAAGAAAAGAAAAAAGAGCCCAAAACACTAACGTGTTTTTAAATACATTGTTTTTAAACCGCTTTTCTAATAATAAACATTTATCAACAGTTTACCGTTGCTGTGAAATGGGCTGAGTATTCTAATGATGATGGTGATGATCTGCTTTCCTTACTTGGCTCTGTGTTGATGCAGCTGATGTGCATGTTAACTCTCAGCAGACTTTTGAGGTGAATGGTAGTATTCATATATTAAGGAAAACCGAAAGTTCTTTTCCCTTTTTGCATATAAAGGAAACAGGTTAAGTAAGCTGCCTGAGGCAGGGAGCTAGTCAGGTGGAAGGAGTAGGGAGGTGACAGGTAGTGCTGCTCTGTTCCGTTCTGCTGTCCCATATTGATAGGTCCCTACTTAAGCCTCAGTACTTTTGTGAGTAGGTATTATTTTGCCTGCGTTTTCAAGGTGAAGACGTGGATTCCAAGGTAGTTTGGCCAACTGTTGCGGTCTGCTCACGACTGAGGGATTTCTCTGAACTTCTAGTACCAATACTGGGAATATCCAGGCAGGCAGGACAAGTTGGTCACCCTGCCCAGAGGTCAGTTCACCTCCCCACAGTGGCACATCACTTGAGGGATGCGGTACTGTTGCTAGTAAATGTCCGTCCTCTGGACGTGCACGCAGCCCTGTTGGTGTGGAGGCGCAGGGCACCCTGCCCTGGATGGTTGCAGCAGCCACAGCAGGAGCGCCCGGTGCACCGGATACTGTTCTGAATGCGTGATGAACTCAGTGAGGTGACATTTTTTGAATGAAAAGTGAAAGGAGGGAAGTCTTTGATTAGAACAACAAAAAAGAAACACAAATTTGTTATTTCATTCAGTATTTTGGAATGTCTCCCCATGTTACTAAACAGAGCCGCTGCTGAACTATCAACCAAGGAATACAAATTCAAACTACAAGGTACTGCCAGAAAACAAGTTTTAAAAACTTAAATGTAATGTCATCTTTGTCCTGAAACCAGTTGTTTTTTTTTTTTTAGGTGGTGAGTAAACATACAAACACGCAGTCCTTAATATTAAAGCCTTACCTTGTAGCGCTCCTGCTGGTGCACACTTATGGAACCACACTGTTACTAATCATTACCTAGTTTTTAAAGTTTAAAAATTTAGAAATCATTTTAGCAATGAAAATTTTATACAGGGAAACTCTATAGTGAGTGAGCCCCGAGAACATGTTGGTTGTAACAGTGCCCAGTAGTTCTAGTTACTTTTAGATTCTAACCCTATGAGTTTTAAAATTTGTGATCCAAAACCATCTGAGTAAAAGGTGTCAGCACTGATGAAAGTTTAAGTCTAAATTACCAGATTTTTATAATACACAGTTAAGATGACAGTTTACCGGCACTATCAACCTCAAAGACCTGTGATAATGACATATGAAAGCAGCCTAAACTTTATGCGTATTTGGGATCAGATATCTAGGAGGGTCACCATGTAAAGTAGATTAAAATCAAAATAATCTGTTTTATGACTGAGATCTCTAAGGCCACTATGTTGGCAGGTGGAAAACAAACACTAACACCATTCACGCAGATGTCCTAGCTCACTTTTCAAAAGGTAAAATATATATAATAACGCTGCTAAATAGTAGGTAACATTTGTTTCCCACATGCTGTTAAAAAAGGTGCTTCTGAAACCACTTTTTTTTTAATCCCACCCATAAAATATGAGCAATGATTGTTTTACTTTTAAACAAAAATTACATTAATTCCTTTTCAGAGATAAAACTTTTAATAATAAAACATTTAAAATTTTATTAATCTTTATTAATGCTACTTAAGCCATATAGATGTGTTTGCTATCGATAAACTAAGATCATGGTCATATTATCAAATGCAAATTCAGAATTAGTTGTCATAAATGAATATTTTTTTTCAAAAATCAGTTTCTTATGGTTTACAATGCATGGTATGGAAAGTTTAATATGATGTTAGATAAATACCACTTGTCTAAGCTAGAGAAAATTGAATAATAGCAATCTATAATGGTTCAATAGTTCTTAACGTTTCTCTGTAGATCTATCTTGAGTGTTAAGTTGTATAATCAATAAAAACAATAGTTTTGCTAGGGTTTTATAGATAAGTTGACTCGTTTTACTTCCCCAACCGTATGGAGCAGCTTTCAGAACTATTTGAAGACCTAGAAAATCCTACATTGTCTATGAAATAACTACACTGACACACACACATGTTAGTATGATATCAAACAGACTACATTCAGATTCTGGAAGCAGTTTCCATGCAGACAGATAAGGTCTCATTGCAAGGAAAGTATCTTTGGTCCTAAAAAGGACAGGAGATTTAGCCTCTGCTGTTGTCTTGTGGAAGATGACTTAGGAAAACACCAGGGAATTCAGGAGATCATTTTAAAGAAATGCATTTTGCAGGAAAGGTAATTTTTTGTTACTTTTAAAATTTAATTTTGTTTGGCCTTTATACACGCTCTCAAATAATGGGTGATTACATCAATAAGACAACTGTAAACAAAGAAGGAAGGCACGGTAGCTGTGTAGGAGTTTTTGGAATGCGCTGGGGAAGCCCAAGTCTAGCACACTGCTCGCAGCTCCAGTTGCATGACTCCAAGGATGTTAGCAGAGCCCTTTTTAATTATATTCAGCTCTTAAGGTGAGTGCTTTTCTAATAACTTATTAGAAAATCAATAATTGCACCAGAACTCATTGTTACCAAGTGGTTCCTTATCACCATGTATTTCATTGCTGACCTTGTTTCTATTCACAGGTGGTGGTGGTGACCGTCTTGGTCCAAAAAGTTGCTTATTTAGAAGTAAGCAGAATACACGTATATCAACACCCAGTACTAACCGTATTTTCTAACTCTATCCTAGCTATTAGCATTGCCAACTTTTTAGCTTCTACATGACGTTCTGTGTTAAATGACTTGATGACTAAAGGGGAAGCTGGGATACTGAAAGTAGATGTTACTGACACAGGATCAGTTCAGAAAATGAAAATGGAAAACTTGGTAAATTCATTATGAGGTTTATTCAGTAATCAATTTAGATTTTCTAGGAACTTTACCATGATTGCAAGTTCTTATATATTTTTATGAGTCCCACTTAACAATGAATCTTTAAATATACCTTTATACCTGCACACTGGTTTTTCTTTTTTTCTGTTTTGTTTGTTTTGGCTGTGCCGCAAAGCTTACAGGATTTTAGTTCCCTGACCAGGGACTGAACCCACGCCCTCTGTGGTGAAAGCATGGAGTTGTAATCACTGGACTGCCAGGGAATTCCCAGAACTGCAGTGTGGTCCTAAATAAACATCTTATTTCCAGGATCAAAATACCTGTAATGTCTGAGGATTGACATATAATTAAATGACATTCCCAATCTAATTTGCTAAGAAGTCCAGGGTATGAGCTATTTAACCTTATTCTGCCATCTGAGAATCTACACCAGGTTCTGACCACACTATGCCTGTTTTTCCATTTACAAAATGCATGTGTGGAGAGGTGATTGCTCTGTATTTCATAAAAAATGGCCTCAGTATAACCATGTTTTATTTTCAGTGCACTAGAAACAGAATAAGTCTTTGCCACTTCCTGAACACTGAATTAGCAAGCTGCTTCCATGCAGTGACCTGTGTAAGGACAGATTCATTGGTATCTATGCTACAAAGAAACATTAGACACTCAATATCTTGTAATAACCTATAATGGAAATTAATCTGCAAAAAACCTAGTCACAACACATGTTAATCAACTATACTTCAATTTTAATTAGACAGATTCAAAAGAGTTTGGAACACATTATATACTAGAGGGTAACCCTGGGTCTTTTGCCTTCTAATATAAGGTCCACCTCAGTCCATATCATTTGGTTGTAACTCAAACTGATCTGGGGTGGCCTCGGCCTGCCACAGGTTGGAGCGGGCCTTGGGTTTCCAGCCAGAAATTGAGGCTGGGTCACAGTGTTGAGAGTACCAGATCCTATCCACTAGGCCAGTGGTCAGTGACCAGGCACTGACCCTTCGGCTTTGCAGAAAAGAGTTTCTATACATGGAAAGTGGTGAAGCAAGTGAAGTTTTTATTAGGAGGAAGAGAATACAGTACATGTGGATAGACAAGGGGTGGACTCAAGAGTCCCTGAGTTGTACCCTGGTGGCAGTCTGAATTACTTCGTGGGGCACTTCTGGGTTTCCTTTGGCTAGTCATTTTAATTTGCCTGGTTCACAATCCATATTTGGTATCTTTTAGGATCAAGGCTGTATATTGAACTAACATCCCCAAAAGATGTCCTTTTCATTGTAGGGGACTGGAATGCAAAAGTCGGAAGTCAAGAAACACCTGGAGTAACAGGCAGATTTGGCCTTGGAGTACAGAATGAAGCAGGGCAAAGGCTAATAGAGTTCTGCCAAGAGAATGCACTGGTCATAGCAAACACCCTCTTCCAGCAACACAAGAGAAGACTACACATGGACATCACCAGATGGTCGACACCGAAATCAGATTGATTATATTCTTTGCAGCCACAGATGGAGAAGCTCTATACAGTCAGCAAAAACAAAACCGGGAGCTGACTGTGGCTCAGATCGTGAACTCCTTATTGCCAAATTCAGACTGAAATTGAAGAAAGTGGAGAAAACCACTAGACCATTCAGGTATGACCTACATCAAATCCCTTATGACTATACAGTGGAAGTGAGAAATAGATTTAAGGGACTAGATCTGATAGAGTGCCTGATGAACTATGGACAGAGGTTTGTGACATTGTATAGGAGACAGAAATCAAGACTATCCTCAAGAAAAAGAAATTCAAAAAAGCAAAATGGCTGTCTGAGGAGGCCTTACAAATAACTGTGAAAAGACAGGAAGCAAAAAGCAAAGGACAAAAGGAAGGCTATACCCATTTGAATGCAGAGTTCCAAAGAATAGCAAGGAGAGAGAAGAAAGCCTTCCTCAGCGATCAGTGCAAAGAAATAGAGGCAAACAATAGAATGGGAAAGACTAGAGATCTCTTTGAGAAAATTAGAGATTCCAAGGGAACATTTCATGCAAAGATGGGCTCGATAAAGGACAAATGGTATGGACCTAACAGAAGCAGAAGATATTAAGAAGAGGTGGCAAGAATACACAGAACTGTACAAAAAAGATCTTCACGACCCAGATACTCACGATGGTGTGTGACCACTCACCTAAAGCCAGACATCCTGGAATGTGAAGTGGGCCTTAGGAAGCATCACTATGAACAAAGCTAGTGGAGGTGATGGAATTCCAGTGGAGCTATTTCAAATCCTGAAAGATGATGCTGTGAAAGTGCTGCACTCAATATGCCAGCCAATTTGAAAAACTCAGCAGTGGCCACAGGACTGGAAAAGGTCAGTTTTCATTCCAATCCCAAAGAAAGGCAATGCCAAAGAATGCTCAAACTACCGCACAATTGCACTCATCTGATCTTCCCCGGTGGCTCAGAGGTTAAAGCGTCTGCCTCCAATGTGGGAGACCCAGGTTCCATCCCTGGGTCGGGAAGATTCCCTGGAGAAGGAAATGGCAATCCACTCCAGTATTCTTGCCTGGAGAATCCCATGGACAGAGAAGCCTAGTAGGTTACAGTCCACGGGGTCACAAAGAGTCGGACACGACTGAGTGACTTTACCTTACCACACACTAGTTAAAGTAATGCTTAAAATTCTCCAAGTCAGGCTTCAGCAATATGTGAACCATGAACTTCCAGATGTTCAAGCTGGTTTTAGAAAAGGCAGAGGAACCAGAGATCAAATTGCCAACATCTACTGGATCATGGAAAAAGCAAGAGAGTTCCATAAAAACATCTATTTCTGCTTTATTGACTATGCCCAAGCCTTTGACTGTGTGGATCACAATAAACTGTGGAAAGTTCTGAAAGAGATGGGAATACCAGACCACCTGACCTGCCTCTTGAGAAACCTATATGCAGGTCAGGAAGCAACAGTTAGAACTGGACATGGAACAATAGACTGGTTCCAAATAAGGAATACATCAAGGCTGTATATTGTCACCGTGCTTATTTAACTTATATACAGAGTACATTATGAGAAACGCTGGACTGGAGGAAGCACAATCTGGAATCAAGATTGCCGGGAGAAATATCGATCACCTCAGATATGCAGATGACACCACCCTTGTGGCAGAAAGTGAAGAGGAACTAAGGAGCCTCTTGATGAAAGTTAAAGAGTGAAAAAGTTGGCTAAAAGCTCAACATTCAGAAAACTAAGATCATGGCATCCGGTCCCATCACTTGACGGCAGATAGATGAGGAAACAGTGGAAACGGTGTCAGACTTTATTTTTCTGGGTGCCAAGATCACTGCAGATGGCGATTGCAGCAATGAAATTAAAAGACACTTACTCCTTGGAAGAAAAGTTATGACCAACCTAGACAGCATATTCAAAAGCAAGAGACATTACTTTAGCGACTAAGGTCCGTCTAGTCAAGGCTATGGTTTTTCCTGTGGTCATGTATGGATGTGAGAGTTGGACTGTGACGGAAGCTGAGTGCCGAAGAATTGATGCTTTTGAACTGTGGTGTTGGAGAAGACTCTTGAGAGTCCCTTGGACTGCAAGGAGATCCAACCAATCCATTCTGAAGATCAGCCCTGGGATTTCTTTGGAAGGAATGATGCTAAAGCTGAAACTCCAGTACTTTGGCCACCTCACGGGAAGAGTTGACTCATTGGAAAAGACCCTGATGCTGAGAGGGATTGGGGACAGGAGGAAAAGGGGACGACCGAGGATGAGAAGGCTGGATGGCATCATGGACTCAGTGGACGTGAGTCTGAGTGAACTCTGGGAGTTGGTGATGGACAGGGAGGCCTGGCGTGCTGCAATTCATGGGGCAGCAGAGAGTCAGACACGACTGAGCGACTGAACTGAACTGAGGATCGTCCCATGTGTTCACTCGCATCTCTTAGCCAAGATGGATTCTACTGAAGAGGCCTGTGGGTAGCCTGTCATTAGTTAGCATCACTCCCCTTTGACCTCCAGGGGGAGCCTTTTTTCATCATATGTGGTCACGGAAGTCTCCTGACTTTGAGAAAGAGAAATATGAGGTCTGGGCAGGGACCAGTCTCCTCCCTTAATTGTCCTGCTATTCTTGTCTTGGGAGTGGAATGAATCTCCAGTTGCTTTACCGAGTGTGTGTGTGTGTGTGTGTGTTGGGAGTAGAATGAATCTCCAGTTGCTTTACCGAGTGTGTGTGTGTGTGTGTGTGTGTGGGTGTGGGGAGTGGAATGAATCTCCAGTTGCTTTACCGAGTGTGTGTGTGTGTGTGTGTGTGTAGCATCTACTACTTGCCTTCTCCATGCACTCCTTATGGTCAGGATCTTCTGCCTGTGAGGATAAACGATGTAAAGGAAGACAGTGCTTGAATGATTAATTTTCTTTGACTTAAAATTTAACATATGTTGGAAAAGTTAAGCTGCTACCTACATTTGTTAATGTTACAGTCTTCTAACAGTGGTTTATCATGGCTGAGACACTATTTGTGTGCACACCTAAGAGCATCAGTAACATCCTTTTATAAATATTTCACTGTAGGGGTGATGTTACAGATCTTTGTTCTTAAAGCAGTAAAGTACCTTTGGTCCAGATTTTACTGGGTGTGTGCTGTGTACATCTGTCTGGCTATCACAGCTTATCTTGATTGAGAGTGACATGTCCAGGAGAAGAAAGATGGTAATAAAAATGCAAAGGGCAACCTGAGTCCCATAAAACAAGGTGAAGTGCTTCAACTATGGAGCTTGTTGAAGCAAATGCTTCAACTTGAGACCCTCTGAAGCTTTCAGAATGCTTTACACACATCAAGTGTGTGCAGGTTTGTGTCTGCCTCAGTTCAGTGGGTTAGGGTGTGAGATGCACTTTCACTACAATCATGTGGAGTTATTGCAAACCTAAACTCTAAAAGGGTGAGCCTACAAGAAGTCACTCTGATGTTTTGTATAAATGTCTTCATTACTATATTACATATTAGAGGTTTCTAAAAGTTGTCAGAATCTTGGTCATTAATGTTGGACACTTTGAGTTCAGTAGCTCAGTCCCTCGTCATTGGGGGATCGTGGAGTTTGCACACGTGTGTGATGTCCGTCTGTGTTTACATTGCTTCTGGTACTTGTGGAGTTTGCACATGTGTGTGATGTGGGTCTGTGTTTACATTGCTTCTGGTCCTTGTGGAGTTTGCACATGTGTGTGATGTGCGTCTGTGTTTATATTGCGTCTGGTCCTTGGGTGGTTCACCTGAGCCCACCTGTGAGCTGGTGTTACACTGCCCCAGACTGAAAGCATGAACTGGTCTAGAGATGTAGATCCTAATGTTTATTCTTTGCCAGGTGCTGGTTACAAAGTCATAACCTGAAATGAATAGATAGTAAATAGATCAAATAGCTTTTTTGTTATTGTTGCAAGTTCAGCTGGCATCTGAACATCTGGATAGATTAGTTAAAAATCCATATATCTTGGTAATTTGAACATATGACCATATCTTTGTGTTTAAATGACAGCAGTGTTTAAGATACAGTCCAACATATCTACAAACTCATCAGCTCTCTTTAGGTCTTCAAGACTCTTATCTGAAGGTTTGTTCTGTAATAAGGAAATGTTAGTTTCAGTTCAGTCGCTCAGTTTGAGTTAGTTTCAGTCAGTTCAGTTCAATCGCTCAGTTGTGTCCGACTCTTTGGGACCCCATGAATCACAGCATGCCAAGCCTCCCTGTCCATCACCATCTCCCAGAGTTCTGGTGAGCCTACAAGAAGTCACTCTGATGTTTTGTATAAATGTCTTCATTACTATATTACATATTAGAGGTTTCTAAAAGTTGTCAGAATCTTGGTCATTAATGTTGGACACTTTGAGTTCAGTAGCTCAGTCCCTCGTCATTGGGGGATCGTGGAGTTTGCACACGTGTGTGATGTCCGTCTGTGTTTACATTGCTTCTGATCCTTGTGGAGTTTGCACATGTGTGTGATGTGGGTCTGTGTTTACATTGCTTCTGGTCCTTGTGGAGTTTGCACATGTGTGTGATGTGCGTCTGTGTTTATATTGCGTCTGGTCCTTGGGTGGTTCACCTGAGCCCACCTGTGAGCTGGTGTTACACTGCCCCAGACTGAAAGCATGAACTGGTCTAGAGATGTAGATCCTAATGTTTATTCTTTGCCAGGTGCTGGTTACAAAGTCATAACCTGAAATGAATAGATAGTAAATAGATCAAATAGCTTTTTTGTTATTGTTGCAAGTTCAGCTGGCATCTGAACATCTGGATAGATTAGTTAAAAATCCATATATCTTGGTAATTTGAACATATGACCATATCTTTGTGTTTAAATGACAGCAGTGTTTAAGATACAGTCCAACATATCTACAAACTCATCAGCTCTCTTTAGGTCTTCAAGACTCTTATCTGAAGGTTTGTTCTGTAATAAGGAAATGTTAGTTTCAGTTCAGTCGCTCAGTTTGAGTTAGTTTCAGTCAGTTCAGTTCAATCGCTCAGTTGTGTCCGACTCTTTGGGACCCCATGAATCACAGCATGCCAAGCCTCCCTGTCCATCACCATCTCCCAGAGTTCACTCATGTCCATCAAGTCGGTGAGCCATCCAACCATCTCATCCTCTGTTGTCCCCTTCTCCTCCTGCCCCCAATCCCTCCCAGCATCAGGGTCTTTTCCAGTGAGTCAACTCTTCGCATGAGGTGGCCACAGTATTGGAGTTTCAGCTTCTGCATCAGTCCTTCCAATGAACACCTAAGACTGATCTCCTTTAGGATGGACTGGTTGGATTTCCTTGCCGTCCAAGGGACTCTCAAGAGTCTTCTCCAACACCACAGTTCAAAAGCATCAATTCTTCAGCGCTCAGCTTTCTTCACAGTCCAGCTCTCACATCCATACATGACCACTGGAAAAACCATAGCCTTGACTAGATGGACGTTTGTTGGCAAAGTAATATCTCTGCTTTTCAATATACTATCTGGGTTGGTCATAACTTTCCTTCCAAGGAGTAAGCGTGTTTTAATTTCATGGCTGCAGTCACCATCTGCAGTGATTTTGGAGCCCCAAACAATCAAGTCTGACACTGTTTCCACTGTTTGCTGCTGCTGCTAAGTCGCTGCAGTCTTGTCCAACTCTGTGTGACCCCATAGACGGCAGCCCACCGGGCTCCCCTGTCCCTGGGATTCTCTAGGCAAGAACACTGGAGTGGGTTGCCATTTCCTTCTCCAATGCATGAAAGTGAATTGGTTGTGTCTGACTCTTAGTGACCCCATGGACCACAGCCTACCAGGCTCTTCCATCCATGGGATTTTCCAGGCAAGAGTACTGGAGTGGGATGCCATCGCCTTCTCCTTCCACTGTTTAGGAGTAGCTAAATTTGTGCATTGAGTTTATGAAGAAAAAGTTTTTAAGTTTTAACAACTGTGCAAAGATTAGTGTTATTATTAACTAGGTAATTTGAATTGCAAAACTTTTCACGTGGAATGTTTGTTTTTAAGTTGATAGGGTTGCTTAATAGAAGTGTTAACTTCTTTCTTTTTTCCATTATTGCAATTTGTAAAACCTTATAGGAATAGTGGAGTAGGGGCTGAGGTTCTTTCTACTCGTATTAATTTTAAAGGATACAATTCAATTCTTGATCACATGCAGTGGTGCCTGCTATGTCTGCAACGCGGCACTGGTGTGGCCGTAGACAGCGAGCGTAGCCGCCGGGGACATCACTCCATCCATCATCCCCACTCCATAAGTGGTGAAGTGGCAGAAAACAGACTCGCCTGGGGTAACCCGAGCTCGAACCCAGCACCCAAGTCCTGCCTTCCTGAGCAGCTTTCTTAACACAGGGTCATATTCCTTGTGCCTTCTCATTTGTTTGATGAGAAACAAGGCTTTCTTTAAAGGCAAATTTTGAGAGTCCCGATAAGAAACAGGTGTGAGGTTTTTTTTTCATTTCAATAGAAATGGTTCCGGAGAGTGTGTATTTACATAATGCCTGCAGGCCGCTCACCTGAGCCTCCTGTTGATCCTGTGGAAGAGAGAGGTTAGGCTTTGCTACTTGCGGACAATCCAGCTCGCCCGGAGGGATGCGTGCCTTTACTCAGGCCGGGTGACACGGAGAGCGAGGTGACTGACTGCCTGCCAAGCACGTGTGGCCCTGCCATGCGGCGCGAGGCTGGAAGGCTGCTCCAGGAGCACCGCGAAGCTGCGCGGAGGGCGGGGGCGCCGGGGGGCGGCCCGCGAGCAGGAACCGGGCCCGCTGCCCTCAGCCCTTGAGTCCTGCGGAGAGAAAGGACTGGCCAACTGACTCAAGGTGTATTGGCTTTCATATTCTCCGACTGCGCTTTTCAACCTGGGAAGGGCAGAAACACCCAGCAGAGACTGAGGAGGTGAGAAGGAGCCGCTTTCCGAGCTGGACAGTGCAGCCGCCCAAGCGGATCACCGACGGAGCTGGGGTGTCTCCGCCCGCGGCCTGCCCCTGGGCGGGCCCCGCTGCGGCCGCCGGGGAGGGAGCGAGCGCCGCGCCTGAAGGGCCGGCGGTCAGGTCGGAACGCTCGTGAGTGGTGCGCGCCCGCGGCCTGGAGCCGCCTCGGCCTCACCCCCTCAGGTGCGAGGAGAATCCCAGTCTGCGCCTCCGGCTCCGGGAGACCCCACGCCTGAGGCCCCGAGCCCCGCTCGGCCCCAGGCGGCTGGACCACCTCCTCCCGGCTTGCCTGCTCTCCCAAGGTGGGTGTTGGTACTGCCCTGGTCGCCGTGCTGGCTGGCCTTGTGCCAAGCACATGTGAGACGTCATTTATTTGTCTGGTGGCCGCGCTGTGTCTCCTTGCTGCACGCAGGCTTTTTCTCGATGCGGTGAGGGGGCTGCTCTCCCTTGCTGTCGCTGGCTGGCTTCTCTCTCGTCGGGAGGCTTGTGGGGAGCCTGGGTTCTGGGGCACTTGGGCTTCAGCAGTTGTGATGCGTGGGCGCAGTTGCCCCTCGGCGTATGGAACTGTCCGCGTCCCTTGCACTGGCAGGCGGATTCTTAACCTTTAACTACCAGGGAAGCCCGAAAAATCCCCCCCCCCCCCCGTTTTTTTTTTTTTAAACAGTTGGAATATAAGTGGTGCATGGGTCCCGTCTTTGTTGTAGGGGTCTGGGGTTCATTCCATGCTTTTCCTTGGGTACTGAATTCTGCATTCAGTTAGGAAACATCACATTCAAGTTCGTTCTCGTCCCTCGACCTCGCTGCCCTTCTGTTTCCGCCCAGAATGCTTCAAGTGAAAGCGAAGTCACTCAGTCGTGCCCGACTCCTTGTGACCCCATGGATAGCAGCCTGGACCAAGCTCCTCCGTCCATGGGATTTTCAAGGCAATTATGAAGTGGGTTGCCATTTCCTTCTCCAGGGAATCTTCTCAAACCAGGGAATGAACCCAAGTCTCTCACATTGTAGACAGACGCTTTACCAAATGACGCTTCAATCAGCTACTTCTTTGTTCCTTGATCTGGAAGGACGAGCGTTGTCCTTAGATTTGTTGTTGGGAAATTAATGTACTCCAGGAAAGTGGCATGTGACCTTTAAGACCCATTCAAGCACGGACCCCAAAGTGATTCATGCTCCACGTTTTGCGGGTTATCAGACCACAGGTCAACAGGGTAGGGTGTGTGCAAAAGGATGTTTGTACCCAGGCAGCCTGGAGCAGGGAAGGAGCTGAATTATCAGAGTCCAAAGCATATTCCTCGACGGCTTAGGACCAGAAGTTTGGACTCCTTCCCCCCCCCGCCCAGTTTTAAAAGTTGTGTTAGAATATGCAGAACATAAAAGTTACCACCCTAACCGTACTTAAGTTTACAGTTTGGTGGCATTAAATGCTTCTACATTGTTGGGCCACTGCCACCACCATCCAGCCACAGAACAGTGTAAAAAATATTCATTTTATGGGTTGATGGGACTTTTAAAACATTTCATTTGTTTGACTGAGTTGGGTCTTCGCTGTGGCACATGGGGTCTTTGGTTTGCCTTGCGGCATGTGGGATACCTGACCAGGGACTAAACCTGGGTCCCCTGCACTGGGAGCACAGTCTTAGCCACTGGACCTCCAGGCAAGTCGCCAGAACGTTTTTATCTTCCCCAATTGAAATGCTGTCTCTATTCAACACTGACTCCCAAATCTCACCTCCCCCATCCCCTAGAAGCCAGCATTCTGGTTTTTGTCTCTCTCTGATTTTTGCCTACTCTAGGGATCTCCTTTACATGGAATCATTCAGTGCTAGTCCTTTTATGAGTGGCTTATTTTACTGAGCACAGTGTCCTCCAGATTCATCCGTGTTGTGGTGTGTGTCAGAGTGTCCTTCCTCTTAAAGGCTGAATGATATTCTGTTGTATGTATTTCCATTTTCCGTTTACCCGTTCTTCCATGAACAAGCCGGCCGTGAACATGGGTGTCCAAAGGCCTCATGTATTTGCTTTCACTTAATGCTCAGGGCATACAGGCCGGTGAGGGTCAGCTGTGATGTGCACGTGACGAGAGAAGGGCAAGCTGCACCTGGTGCAAGAGGAGCCATAACTCCCTTCTTGGTGTTTTTCTCTACTTTACACATTTTCTAAAATTGATGAGTTCTCTCAGTTCTTTAAAAATACAATCCTCTTAAAGGCTGAATGATATTCTGTTGTATGTATTTCCATTTTCCGTTTACCCGTTCTTCCATGAACAAGCCGGCCGTGAACATGGGTGTCCAAAGGCCTCATGTATTTGCTTTCACTTAATGCTCAGGGCATACAGGCCGGTGAGGGTCAGCTGTGATGTGCACGTGACGAGAGAAGGGCAAGCTGCACCTGGTGCAAGAGGAGCCATAACTCCCTTCTTGGTGTTTTTCTCTACTTTACACATTTTCTAAAATTGATGAGTTCTCTCAGTTCTTTAAAAATACAAGGGGTGTGTCATCTAACAGAGTTACCAGTTGGAAAGTGTGATTAAATCCAATTGACCCACTCATAAGTGGGATCAGAGTGTCTGTCTGTGTCTGACTGACTTCACTTAGCATGGTGCCCTCAGGTCCATGCTAAGTGGTCCATGCCCATCCACGTTGTTGCAAATGGCAAGAGTTTATTCTTTTTTATGGCTGAGTAGTATTCCTTTGTATGTATATGCATTTATGTCAATACATTAATGAAAATTACATGTATATAATTATACCAGGCCTGTTAGTATTTTCTTTATACATGTAGAGGCCCCTGTGTTGGGTGCATAAATAGTACTTCTTGTTGTTTAGTTGCCAAGTTGTGTCTGACCTGTAGCCCTCCAGGCTCCTCTGTCCATGGGATGTCCCGGCAAGAATACTGGAGTGGGTTGCCATTGCCTCCTCCAGCATAAATATTTACAAATGTTATATCCTCTTGTGGATTGACCCCTTTATCATTGTGTGATGCCCTTTGTGTCTCTTATCACAGACTTTGTTTTAAAGTCTAGCTGTTGCAGCTTTCTTTTGGTTTCTGTTTGCATGGAGCATTTTTTTCCACCCCTTCATTTTCAGCCTATGTGTGTTCTTACCTCTGATGTGTAGATAGCGTATAGATGGGTCTTGTTTTGTTTTTTTTTTAATCCATCAGCCACTGTCTTTTTTTTTTTTTTTTGCCAGTCAGTCTGTCTTTTGATTAGAAAATTTAACCAATTTAAATTTGAAGTTATTATTGACGGGTATATACATTCCCATTTTCCCTGGTTTCTGACTCTTTTGTAGTTTCTCTGCTGCTTCTTACTCTCTCCCTTGTGATTTGATGACTTTCTTTAGTGTTCTTAGATTCATTTCTATTATGTATATGTTGTAGTTAAGAGTTATTTTTACTACTTTAGTTTCTTAACCTTCATATTAGCTTTATAAATGACAAATCCATGTTTTGCCTTTTTATACAGTTCATGGGGCTCTCACAGCTGGTATACTGGAGTGGTTTGCCATTCCCTTCTCCAGTGGATCATCTTTTGTCTGAACTCTTCACCATTTCATCCATCTTGGGTGGCCCTAAACGGCATGGCTCATAATTTCGAGTTATGCATGAACTTGGGCAAACTCTGGGAGGTGGTGAGGGACGTGGAAGCCTGGTGTGCTGCAGTCCATGGGGTCCTGAAGAGCTGGACATGACTTGGTGACTGAACAACCACAACGATCCACTCCCTTTCCCTTTCCCAGTGAGAATTAGACTTCCATATATTGTCTTTTTACTAATTAGATCTTAAAATCATTTTTTTCACATTTCTTGTAAGGCTGGTTTACTTGTGATGAACTCCATTACTTTTTGCTTGTCTGGAAAACTCTTTATCTCTCTTTCACTTCTGAATGATAACTTTGCCAAGGAGTGTTATTGGTTGGAAATGTTTTCTTTCAGCACTTTGAATATATTGTGCTACTCCTTACTGGCCTGCAAAGTTTCTGCTGAAAATACTGCTGATGGTGTTATGGAGCTTCTCTTGTGTATAAGTTGTTTTTCTCTTGCTGCTTTTTTTGAAGTATAGATTTACAATATTACATTAGTTTCAAGTGTACCACATAGTGAATACATATTTTTATAGATTATACCCCATTAAAAATTATTACAAAGTAATGATTATAATTCCCTGTGTTGTATAATATATCCTTGCTGGTTATGAATTTTAGACACAGTAGTTTCTGTAAGTTAGTCCCATCCTGCTAACATGCTTCTCCCCATTTCCCTCTCCCCAGAGGTGACCACTAGTTTGTTTTTTCTATCTGTGAGTCTGTTTTGGTTTTGATATATATATTCATTAGTTTTATATTCTAGAAATAAATATCATTATAGTATTTGTCTTTCTCCATCTGATTTATTTCACTAAATGTATTTTCTAGGTCTTCCCGTGTTGTTGCAAGTGGCATTGACTCCTTTTTTTCTTATGACTGTGTGTGTGTGTGTAGTAATATCCCGTGTATGTGTATACAGTAATATCCCATTGTGTGTGTAGGAATATTCCATTGTGTGTATGTATAGTAATGTCCCATTGTGTGTGTGTGTAGTAATATCCCATTGTGTGTGTGTGTGTGTAGTGATATTCCATTGTGTGTGTGTGTGTGTAGTGATATCCCATTGTGTGTGTGTAGTGATATCCCACTGTGTGTGTAGTAATATCCCACTGTGTGTGTGTGTGTAGTAATATCCCACTGTGTGTGTGTATAGTAATATCCCATTGTGTGTGTGTATAGTAATATCCCATTGTGTGTGTGCAGTAACATCCCATTGTGTGTGTGTGCAGTAATATCCCATTGTGTGTGTGTGTGTGTGTAGTCATATCTCATTGTGTGTGTGTGTAGTAATATCCCACTGTGTGTGTGTGTAGTAATATCCCATTGTGTGTGTGTGTGTAGTAATATCCCATTGTGTGTGTGTGTAGTAATATCCCACTGTGTGTGTGTGTAGTAATATCCCACTGTGTGTGTGTGTAGTAATATCCCACTGTGTGTGTGTGTAGTAATATCCCATTGTGTGTGTGTGTGTAGTAATATCCCATTGTGTGTGTGTGTGGTAATATCCCACTGTGTGTGTGTGTAGTAATATCCCATTGTGTGTGTGTGTGTGGTAATATCCCATTGTGTGTGTGTGTAGTAATATCCCACTGTGTGTGTGTGTAGTAATATCCCACTGTGTGTGTGTGTAGTAATATCCCATTGTGTGTGTGTGTGTAGTAATATCCCATTGTGTGTGTGTGTAGTAATATCCCACTGTGTGTGTGTGTAGTAATATCCCATTGTGTGTGTGTGTGTGTGTTAATATCCCACTGTGTGTGTGTGTAGTAATATCCCATTGTGTGTGTGTGTGTGGTAATATCCCATTGTGTGTGTGTGTAGTAATATCCCACTGTGTGTGTGTGTAGTAATATCCCACTGTGTGTGTGTGTAGTAATATCCCATTGTGTGTGTGTGTGTAGTAATATCCCATTGTGTGTGTGTGTGGTAATATCCCACTGTGTGTGTGTGTAGTAATATCCCATTGTGTGTGTGTGTGTGTTTGTAGTAATATCCCACTGTGTGTGTGTGTAGTAATATCCCACTGTGTGTGTGTGTAGTAATATCCCATTGTGTGTGTGTGTGTAGTAATATCCCATTGTGTGTGTGTGTGTAGTAATATCCCATTGTGTGTGTGTGTGTGTGTAGTAATATCCCACTGTGTGTGTGTGTAGTAATATCTCATTGTGTGTGTGTGTGTAGTAATATCCCACTGTGTGTGTGTGTGTAGTAATATCCCATTGTGTGTGTGTGTGTAGTAATATCCCATTGTGTGTGTGTGTAGTGATATCCCATTGTGTGTGTGTGTGTAGTAATATCCCATTGTGTGTGTGTGTAGTGATATCCCATTGTGTGTGTGTGTGTGTAGTAATATCCCATTCTGTGTGTGTGTGTGTAGTAATATCCATTCTGTGTGGAATTTGCAGTGCTTCCCTGGTAGTTGCTTCAGTTTATATTCAGGTCGTGTGGGTGGGCTGGTATGAAGACTGTGGTTTGGTTCTGGAGCAATAACAGAGACCCTCTGTTTACCATGAAACACGTGTGGGCATGCCTGACACAATGCACTAGAAGCAACACTTGTGTGGAGAGAGCTCTTTCCCCAGCACACTAGCTTGGGGTCAAGAGGGTTCAACTCAAGAAATGTTTCCTTACAAAGCTCCCTGGGAAAGGGAATGTGGAAAACAGTGCTTATTTCCTGGAGGGGGGACTATTCCTTAGGAAACTGTCTGGTAAATGCAAAGTTATCATTCCCTGAAAGTTATCTTTTTATGAAGATCCTGAAGAAAATAAGATAAATGAGGAAACGTGGAAAAGGAACTTGTGTGTTGACCTGGGAGGTCTTTGGGATAAGAAATATGTAGCAAGTTGATGTCAGAGGCAGAAAGGAGTAGGTGTGGTGTTGGAAGAAAAGCTAATCACTGAATAGTATTTCTGCCCGCCAGGAAGCACTTTTTGAAGGTTACCTGATGTTAAGTTAGGGTCTTAGTACCAGCATTTTCCAGACATCTTTGTGACTCACCACAAGATGCCTCTGCCAGTCTTTGGCTGCTCTATAAAACTGAGACGCTACGTAACCACTGATTGGTGGATAGGGTCTCCTTGTTGGCTGCAAGGCTGGTTCTCCTGAGGTGTGGCAGGCTCTGGGGCTGGCAACATGCCTCACTACTAGGTCACGTGACCTGCACTCCCCAGCTGGTCAGCCAGGTATGTTCCCCTGCATCTCTGACCCCACCCCTGAGTCAACTCAGAGCATGGATCCAGCTTCAGTACCTGCCTCCCCAGCTGCCCCTCACAGGTGTGGGGTCACTCTAGAAGCACTGCTGGTGTTCCCTCGCAATGGAAAGGGCTGTCTGTAGCCCAGTGTGTCAGGGATGGTGTGGTGCAGTGCTTCATGCTGGTAAAGCATATGTGCTGTTTCTTCCAGGACTGGTGGTGCTTGCTGCTGTCACCTTGACATTTGTAACTTACGGCATGAGTAGATCTTGATGTATTTATCATTGACAGTACTGAATGTGTAAGTGTTACTGGAAAAACTTTAAACCAGGGTGTATTTTCAAAAAGCTGCATGGTTAGTTTTTCAGAAAATCTGTTTCATATTGACTTCCAAAGAAGGTCCTGGACCTAAGACACAACCACCTCCTGTCAAATATGAGTGCAATTTGTCATTTGAAATGCCCTACTGCCTACTTCAGTCTGAGCCCATTTTTCCCTCTGTAAAATGGGGCTACTGCTGCTTGCCTGTGAAAAATGTATGAGCTTCAAGGGAACAAACCTGGCACACGAGAGGCACTTGGTAAACATTAGAGGTGTTTCATCCTCAGGGTAAGTTTATCTCTGCTGATTGTTAACACACATGGTCTCCGATATTTAGAACCAGCTGGAAAATATTAAAAGCAAAGAAAGAGTTTTTATTCTTTGATATATAAAAACCAAGAAAACTTTCATGTGTATACAACATAGTTTTTTTGTCTTTTTCTTTTTTTTTTTAAGAAGAAAATTGTAGAAATATAGACTTGGGTAGAAAAATACACTCAAGCAGCTGCTCAAGACAATTTGTAACTCCTAAAGTTATGAACAATAGCACACAAATCTCCGCATAAGCCTTTTTTTCATTTAAAAAATTATTCACATTTGTTTAACAACTTAAGATATGGTAAGAAATATAACTTTTCTTCTTGGTAACACACCTTGTTTTTTGAGAAGATATTCAGTGACCAGCAATAACTTAGTGATAGAAGGTTTGCCTTAGAGTTTTGGTTCTATAACACTTGTCATAGTAAAAGAAATACTTCCTACTCCTGGGGCCCCAAAATGCTCATACAGTTCATTGGAGCCCATAAACTTGGGGGTCCTAGACCTCAGAGGGGGAGCATCCTTGGTCTTCCCTGTATTTTAGGACCAATACAGACAGTGATCCTGGCATACAAATAACAAAAACAAAGGTGCAGAGACCACAGATACTCAGTAAAAGCTATTTATGTCCAATAAATAGTTTCCAAGAGAAAAATAATTTTCTTTTCACTTAATGAATTCAGGAGAAATAAAAACATTGTGATACATGACATTTGTTATCAAACTGACATCGATAAAGTCAGTTCTGCCACTGACCAGCAGGGGGTGCTAGACCACAGGAGAAGTAGCTGCATAGTTTCCCAAAGGGCAACCTACAAAAATACATCTACCTGTATTTACATGGAAACTTTTTTGGGTGAAAGTTTAGTTTTCAAAGGATAAGTGTAACACTTTCTCCTCGACACTGGGTTCAAGCAAAAAATACACTTCATATAAAATTTGGATGAAACATGAATAAACCTTTAAGATTACTAAATATGTAAATATTGGTCAAATATCAAAGGGAAGTGATAATGAATTTACTGTGTTAAAAATCTTTACATTTCATGTGACTTGTTATTTAAAAGCAAAGATGCATAACGCATACAATCTGAATGGCTGAGACCTCTCAGAGGCCCGAGTGACGTGTGGCTGGCTTAGCCACCATTCCTCATGGAAACACGTCATAACCACTCTCAGAGTCACAGTCCCAGGAACAGACTGGTGTTTATCTCAGAGTAGATAATGGCTTTTGATCACAGATGGTGAGCTGCACCTTCCACTCTCTTCCAGAGTTAAATTCACCTTCAAAGGTCTCACAAAGTTGCCCACAGGGCGAGTGCCCCGCCACGACCACCATGACCATGTGAAGACATGGGTTCTCTCTTCCCAGCGAGGTGTGGGAGTTCAATTTGAACTATTTGTGGGCTATTTCAGACAGGACTACAAACTGTGAAATTCTGAAATCCGTCCTCTGCAGTCATGCTTGGTACAGGTTTGGGTGCACTTGCTCTTAAATTCCAGCCTCTGCCTTCTTGTTACATTCTGTCTTCACAGACTTCTAGCCCATCAGCAGGATCAGTGCAAGTCGGCAGGAAGCACAGTGAAAACATGATGACTGTTTACTGGTTTGGCCAAAAGTTTCTTTGGGGTTTCTCATAGCATCTTATAGAAAAACCCAAATGAGATTTTTGGCCAACGCAATACAAAAGTAATTTAAAGACTTCATTTTAAAAAAGTATGTTTTTAAAATTTAAAAATGAAATATTTTCTGCACTTAGGTCATTTCTACCACTTCACAAAGGTGCTGGACCCTGCACCTGGGCTAGCATACCATGCATGTGTGTGTATTTTATGTTCTACAGAGAAACTCTATAGTTTTTTTTCTATTCATGAGTTGAAAGAAAGAATAGGGTTATGGATGAAAAGGGAGGGATAAGTAAAAACAACAAATAGGAGGAGTGAAGTATACAATTTTTTCTTATTTTATAATTGGAATAAAAGTTTAGAAGTATTTCTTTCTCCTTGGTAAACTGAGCTGTCTGGTGCCTGGCCCTACAGGGTGACCGCGGGCCCGTGCTCCTCCACCCCTCCCGGGGGCAGGGCCAGGCTGTGGCGGGGGTCAGAGCGGAGGGAGCTGAGAAGCCTCTGGACGCTGCCCTCCCGCCCGGGGCTATGTAGGCCGGGTGCCAGGCCCGCGCCGTTGACGCGTGCAAGGCTGCCTGGAGGCGGCCTGGGTGCCATCCGGGGCTCCAGCACACCCTCGAGGACCACGTCGGCCTCCTCGTCGCTCTCCATCTCGTCTGGGGGCAAGTTTTGCAGGACGTGGGCCGCGGGCAGGCTGTGGCGGCTGGCCGTGCTGTCCGAGGAGCGGCCGGAGCTGCCTGAGGCACGGCTGCCCCGCACCACGTTGTTCCTCTGGTTGGCGGGCTTGACCGTCACGATGAGGTTGTGGCTGTTGGCGATCATCATGTCCGTGACCTGGTCCAGTGTCTTCCCGGCCACCTCGATCCCGTTCACCTCCAGGACCTCGTCATCCACGGCCAGCAGCCCGGTGCTCTCGGCGAGGCCGCCAGGCACCATGCGGGAGATGAAGACGCCAGGCACCTTCTCCAGCCCCTGCGGGGCCACACGCACGCTCGTGCCGTCGCGAATGTAGAGCCCAGCGGCTTCTGGCAGCCATGCCGGTACAGCCTCACGCGGCGGTGCGTCTCGGGGACAATGTCCACGTCGATGATGGAGGACACAGGGCGGAAGTCGTGCGGCAGGCCGATGTGCAGGTGTGTGCGCCGGCGGGGGCCGTCCTCCCGCAGGGCCAGTGGGCGCCGCCGCCTAGACAGCGAGCCTGCGCCGAAGCTGCAGTGCTCAGCCTCTTCTGGAAAAGCACAGAGAGGACAGTAAGAGCACAGATCTGGGGCAGCGGGGAAGCACAAGTCCGGCTGCGCTGAACACTCAAAGCTCAGGTAAGTCCTGACTTTCTGCAGCTTGCCTCCCACCACTTCTCTGATATGTGACCCCAGGAAGTCTGAGACGGTGAGCAAATCAAATGGTGTAAAGAACTAACTAAAACACAAAGCTCCCACACATGCCTTGGAGCTGAATCATCAATTCATTTTGTCACACGTCAGCTTCTTGGATGACATGTAGGCTACTGCAATAGCTTCACTAGTGGTTGTGATGAGCCCACAGCAATCCTGCCATCAGCCAAAATGGCCCAACAATATTTACCAGGCAAATGTTGATGCCAAGTTCAAGCATAATCACCTCCCTAAATTCAGCTCTACAGGCAACCAACAGAATGGTTGAAAGGTTAAGACAATTAACAATAGATGCAAGGTTTAAATGTGCCTGACTGGATTCTGCAGTGACAGTGGAGCAGAGAGACCAGGAATGGCCCCCCACCTGCACAACAACTGCAGGGGCAGAGTCTGTCTGATGTAACTAATTTGGAACTTGAGAGTCTGTTGAAGGCTCAACTTCCAAGGGAAGAGCTGGATGCTAATGGCAGTCAATTCTGGGTAATTTGAACTCTTAGCACAGTAGCAGCTACCCAGTCCACCCCAGAACCCTGGCAGGCAGCTGTGCACTGATCCTGGAGCAGTTTGTGGGACCTGTCCTTCAAACATCAGGTATCTGCTCTGACTACTGATTGATCCTTCTCATCACAAAGGTATAGACGGGTGGTGGCTATTGCTGCACCTCCCTGTGTTGTTGCAAGCCCCTCCCCTTCCACCTGAAGGAACATCCCAGAGAGTGAGAGAATTGGCACCCCTTCTCTCCCTTCATTTTTCACCTTTTCCCATTTTGGAAGCCAAAGCTTAAAGTCCAGGACATTAAAAATAGCTGCATATACAGAGAAAGTTAGAAAGTGACTGTGCATGGTCAAGGAAAGGCTCAGAAAGGACCTTATAAGACCTGAAGTTCACACTTTAATGCTGATACTCAGCACAAAGACAGTCTACAACAATTAAAAAACAAATAAAAAGAAAAAACCATAGCAAATCCTGGGGAAGGGATACAATCTAATTTCCAGAGCTACCACATTATAAATCCCCATTGTTCAACAACAACAGAGAATCACAAAGCCTATAAAGAAACAAGAGTGTGCCCCCACTCAAAGGAAAATTGTAATAGAAACGGTCCCTGAAACAACCTGATGGCAGATTTACTAGACAAAGACTTTAAAACAATGGCCTAAGACATGATTAAAAACAAAAGATATAGGGCAAGTCAGGAAAACAATATGTGAACAAAATGGAAATATCAATAGAGAGACAGAAAACCTAAAAGGAACCTAAATTGACATTCTGGAGATGAAATTACAATAATGGAAAGTAGTGAATAGGGGATTCCAAGGCAGATTTGAGCAGGCAGAAGAAGGAATTAGTGAACTTGAAAACAGGACAGTAGAAATTATCCTTTCTGAGGAAAAACAACAAAAGATTAAAGAAAAGTGAACAGAGCCTAAGCAATCACCTGGACACCATTAAGCAAACTGACATGTAGTTTGTGTGAGTCTCAGGAAAAGTGGAGAAGGCAATGGTAACCTACTCCAGTACTTTTGCCTGGAGAATCCCATGGACAGAGGAGCCTCAGAGGCTATAGTCCATGGAGTCACTAAGAGTTGGACACAACTGAGCTACTTCACTTTCACTTTTCACTTTCATGCATTGGAGGAGGAAATGGCAACCCACTCCAGTGTTCTGCCTGGAGAATCCCAGGGATGGAGGAGCCTGGTGGGCTGCCATTTATGGGGTCCCACAGAGTCGGACATGACTGATGCGACTTAGCAGCAGCAAGCAGCAGCAGCAGGAGAAGAGAAAAGTGTGGAGGGACTATTTGAAGAAATAATGGCTAAAAACTCCCAAATGTGATGAAATGTGCAAATGTAAATGCCCATGCTCAACAAACTCTAAGTAAGAAGAAATCAAAGAGACCCAAGATGACAATATAATCAAGCTTAATTAAGACACAATGTAATTTTACATGCTCCAGAACCCAGAAGCAGCAATATGAAAGGAGGCTGGGGTAGACCCACCTGTGGATCTCAGAGAGTCTCCTGGGTAGGTAGAAGGTGACTGCAGATCACCCTGGGGACACAGATGCTGGTGGCAGCCATTTAGGGAAACTCATTCTGTCACGTGGATGCTAGCACTAGAAAGTGCCATCTTTGACTTCTCCCTCTAGCTTATTAGCTTCAGGACCCAGCCCATCCCCTGCCCAACAGTCTGAAGGCACCAGCACTGGGAGCTGGGCAGGGACACAGCCCCACCTACCAGCATGCAGGTTGCCTAAAGACCCCCTGAGTCCACAGCCACTCCTGCAAATACCTTCTCCACCAGAAGGCCCTGGCACCACACACTGGAGCTAACACTGCAGCTAGAGACTCCAGGACCCAGCTTTGCTCACCACTGAGCCTCAGAGCCCCCTGAGCCCTGGCCACCAGCAGACAGACATCAGCCCCAGGAACACCACAACCAGAGACTCCAGGACCCAGCTTCACCCACCAGTGGGTGGACACTGGCCATAGGATTGCTGCAGCTTGCCTTATCAGCTCTCAGTCCATCAGCAAGCTGGCCACAGTCTCAGGATATCTCAGGATCCAGCTGTCAACCCCCTAGCCCCACCCTCTGCCGCCAACAGTGGGATGAAACCTGCTATGAAACCCCAGTGGCCTTTCAGTGAGAGGCCTCAGGACCTGGCTTCAACCACCAGTGAGCCAGAACAACCCGTGAACCCCCGGTCCCCAGAATCACCCACCTTAAAGCCAACAGCAGCTCTGAGATACCTTAGAATCCTCAGCCAGCTGCCCAAGGAGAAAGTCCCACTCACCAGCAGGCCAGTATCAGCTTTGGGATACTGGAGAACCTACTCACCAACAGGCCAACACTAGATCTAGGAAATCTGGTTCTGCAGCCATCCACCCTGGAGCCAGGCTCCACCCAACAGTGAGCACTAGACCTCAGGCAGGCAGGGCTCTGCAGCCAGCTGCCCTGAGACCTGGTTCTGCTACCTGGAGGCCAGCGGCCTCCACCCAGAATAGAGCCTGGCAAACCAGCAGATGGGGCCAGCTGCACCTACCAGACTGCCCATAGGGCCATCCTGCCACAGCGGAAGGGCCCACAAGCCCTCACACAGTATATAGCTCTGGTGACCAGAGAGGTGTGTGCTGCGAGGAACATATGACATCTCCTAAAAAGGCTGCTTCTCTAAGATCAGGAATGTAACCAACATATGAGATACACAGAAATAAAAACAGCAAATTAGGCAAAATGAGGCAATAGAGGAACAGACTCCAAATGAGAAAAAAACAAAACCCAGAGGAACCAAGAGAAATAGAGACAAGCAGCTTACCTGGTAAATAGCTCATGGTAATAATCATCAAAGTAATCAAAGAACTTGGGAGAAGAATGGATGAGCAGATTGAAAAGTTAGAAGTTTTAAACAAAGAGCAAGGAAATATAAAGAATTATCAGAGACATACAGTAACTAAAATGAAAATACACTAGAAGGAATCAACAGCAGATTAAATGATACAGGTCTGGATCAGTGAGCTGGTAGAGTAGTGGAAATCAGAGTAGTGCAAGCTGAACAGAAAAAAATGAGGATAGTTTAAGAGGGCTCTAGGATAATATCAACTATACTAACATTTGCATCAAAGGGGTCTCAGAAATAGAAAAAGGGGCTGAAAATACATTTAGGATATACTAGCTGAAAACTTCCCTAACCTGGGAAAGGGAGCAGACATCAGGTCCAGGAAGTAGAAAGCCCACGCAGGATCAATCCAAAGAGGACCACACCAAGATAATTTGTAATTAAAATGGCAGAAATTAAGATAGAATATTCATGGCAGAGAATATTAATGGCAGCATTAATATTAAAGGCAAAAACAAAATCAACATACAAGGGACTTTTCAGCAGAAACTGCGAGCCAGAAGGGAGTGGCACCATATATTTAAAGTGATGAAAGGGAAAAACCTAAAACCAAGAATATTCTACTTGGCAAGGTTCTTATTCAGATCTGATAAGATCAAAAGTTTTACAGCTAGGCCAAAGCTAAAAGAGTTCAGCACCATGAAACCAGCCTTACAAGAAATGTTGAAAGGACTTCTTTAAGCAAACAAAGAAAGACTACAACTAGAAACATGAAAACTACGAAAGGAAAAAAGCTCACCAGTAAAACCACATATATAGGAAAGATAGTGAACCTACCACATAACAATGGTAGGAGGAAAGTTAAAGACAAAATTAGTACATCATCTGTATCTGCAATAGGTAGTTAAGGGATAGAAAAACAGAAAATATGTAAAATGTGATGTCAAATGGTAATTGTGGGGGGAGGGGAGTAAAACTGCAATTGTTTAAATGTGTTTGGAATTGCAAGATCAACAACTTATCAACCCTCACGGTGGCCACAAACCAAAAACCTATAATACAAACAAAAGAGAAAGTTTTCCAAATATAACACTAAAGATACTATCAAAAGACAAGGGAACAAAAGAAGAAAGGATCAGAAAAGAGCTACAAAACAACTCAAAATTACTAAAATGACAGTAAGTATGTACCTATTAATAATTACTTTCAGTGTAAATGGACTAAATCCTCCAATCAAAAGATACAGAATGGCTGAATGCCTACAAAAACAAGAGCCATGTGTATGCTGCAGGAAGCTCACTTCATATCTAAAAACACAGATTGAAAGGGGATAGACAAAATTTATTCCATGGAAATGGAAATAAAGCCAAGATAAGAATACTAGACAAAATTGATTTAAGATAGACCATAACAAGTAACAAAGAACAACATTAAGTAATGATCAAGGTATCACCTAAGTAAAAAGATATAATAGTTGTAGATACATACATACTCAACGCAGTAGCACCTAAATACAGAAAGCAAATATTAACAGACATAAAGGGAGAAACTGACAGTAATAGCACAGTAATAGTGAGGATCTTTAACATCCCACTAACGTCAACAAGGGCTTCCTTGGTGGCTCAGTGGCAAAGAATCCGCCTGCCAATGCAGGAAATGTGGGTGCAGTTCCTGGGTTGGGAAGACCTCCTGGAGAAGAAAATGGCAACCCACTCCAATATTCCTGCCTGGGAAGTCCCATGGACAGAGGAGCCTGGCAGGCTGCAGTCTATGGGGTTACAAAGAGTCAGACACAGCTGAGAAACTAAACAACAACAACATAAACAGATCAGATGGAAAATCATTAAGGAAACTGGTCTTAGGATGACACGTTAGATTATATGGACTTATATAATTCCACCCCAAAGCATCAGAATATGCATTCTTTTCAAGTGCACATGGAGAGATCACATGCTGGGCCATAAAATAAGTCTTGGTAAATTTTAAAATATTGAAATCACGTCAAGCATCTTTCAATTGCTGCTGCTGCTGCTGCTGCTGCTAAAGTCGCTTCAGTCGTGTCCGACTCTGTGCGACCCCATAGATGGCTCCACCAGGCTCCCCCGTCCCTGGGATTCTCCAGGCAAGAACACTGGAGTGGGTTGCCATTTCCTTCTCCAATGCATGAAAGTGAAAAGTGAAAGTGAAGTCACTCAGTTGTGTCTGACTCTTAGCGACCCAAAGGACTGCAGCCCACCAGGCTCCTCCATCCATGGGATTTTCCAGGCAAGAGTACTGGAGTGGGGTGCCATTGCATTGCCAACTACAAGGAAAAAAAAAAAAAACTGCAAAAGACAAAAGCGTGTAGAGGCTAAACAATATACTACTAAAGAACCAATGGATCTTTAGTAAGATGAAATAAAAAAATATTTGGAGACAATGAAAATAAAAACACACTGATCCAAAATCTATGGGACACAGCAAACGTAAGAGAGTTTACAGAAATACAAGCCTACCTAAGGAAACAAGAAACATCTCAGACAATCTAACCTTTCACACAAGGGAACTAGAAAAAAGAACAAACAAAACCCAAAGTTAGTAAAAGGAAATAAATCATAAAGATCAGCAGAAATAAATAAAATAGAGGCTTAAAAAATAGAACAGATGAAACTAGGAGCTGGTCCTTTGAAAAGATAAATAAAATTGATAAATTTTTAGCAATACTCATCAAGAAAAAGCTATCATAAAAGAAAATTATAGGCCAATATCTCTGATGAGCATAGACACACATATTCTCAACAAAATGTTAGCAAACTGAATCCAACAATATATTAAAAAGATCATACACCACGATTACACATGATTCATCCCAGGGAAGAAAATATGGTTTCACACTTACAGATCAATCAAAGTGATTTAGCATTTTCATAAATCTGAAGAATAAAAATCGCAGGATCATCTCAATAGATGCAGAAAAAGCTTTTGACAGATTTCAACATCTATTTAAGATAAAAACTCTCCACAGTGGATATAGAGGGAACATACCTAAACATAAGAAAGGTTGGAGCTTGTTTTCATCACCAGTCACATCCACAACTGGGTGGTGTTTTTGCTTTGGCTCCGTCTCTTCATTCTTTTGGAGTTATTTCTCCACTGATCTCCAATAGCATACTGGGCACCTACCGACCTGGAGAGTTCATCTTTCAACGTCCTATCTTTTTGCCTTTCTTACTGTTCATGGGGTTCTGAAGGCAGGAATACTGAAGTGGTTTGCCATTCCTTTCTCCAGTAGACCACATTTTGTCAGAACTCTCCATCATGGCCTATCTGTCTTGGGTGGCCCTACATGGCATGGCTCATAGTTTCATTGCATTAGACAAGGCTGTGGATGTGACTGGTGATGGAAGCAAGGTCCGATGCTGTAAAGAGCAATATTGCATAGGAACCTGGAATGTCAGGTCCATGAATCAAGGCAAATTGGAAGTGGTCAAACAGGAGATGGCAAGAGTGAACGTCGGCATTTTAGGAATCAGCGAACTAAAATGGACTAGAATGGGTGAATTTAACTCAGATGACCATTATATCTACTACTGTGGGCAAGAATCCCTTAGAAGAAATGGAGTAGCCATCATGGTCAACAAGAGAGTCTGAAATGCAGTACTTGGATGCAGTCTCAAAAACGACAGAATGATCTCTGTTCATTTCCAGGGCAAATCATTCAATATCACGGTAATCCAAGTCCATGCCCCAACCAGTAATGCTGAAGAAGCTGAAGTTGAATGGTTCTATGAAGACCTACAAGACCTTCTAGAATTAACACCCCAAAAAAGATGTCCTTTTCATTATAGGGGACTGGAATGCAGNTTCCAAGATGGGCACAATAAAGGACAGAAGTGGTATGGGCCTAATAAAGCAGAAGATATTAAGAAGAGGTGGCAAGAATACACAGAAGAACTGTACAAAAAGGATCTTCATGACCAGAGAACCACGATGGTGTGATCACTCACCCAGAGCCAGGCATCATGGAATGTGAAGTCAAGGGGGCCTTAGGAAGCATCACTGCGAACAAAGCTAATGGAGGTGATGGAATTCCAGTGGAGCTATTTCAAATCCTAAAGATGATGCTGTGAAAGTGCTGCACTCAATATACCAACAAATTTAGAAAACTCAGTAGTGGCCACAGGACTGGAAAAGGTCAGTTTTCATTCCAGTCCCAAAGAAAGGCAATGCCAAAGAATGTTCAAACTACTGAACAATTGTACTCATCTCACACGCTAGCCAAGTAATGCTCAAAATTCTCCAAGTCAGGCTTCAATAGTATGTGAACTGTCAACTTCCAGATGTTCAAGCTGGATTTAGAAAAGGCAGAGGAACCAGAGATCAAATTGCCAACATCTGTTGGATCATCGAAAAAGCAAGAGAGTTCCAGAAAAACATCTACTACACCAAAGCCCTTGACTATGTGGATCACAACACACTGGAAAATTCTTAAAGAGATGGGAATACCAGACCACCAGACCTGACTCCTGAGAAATCTGTATGCAAGTCAAGAAGCAAGAGTTAGAACCAGATATGGAACAATGGACTGGTTCCAAATTGGGAAAGGAGTATGTCAAGGCTGTATATTCTCACTCTGCTTAATTCACTTATATGCAGAGTTCATCATGGGAAAGGCCAGGATGAAGCACAAGCCAGAATCAAGATTGCCAGGAGAAATACCAATAACCTCAGATATGCAGATGACACCACCCTTATGGCCGAAAGTGAAGAAGAACTAAAGAGCCTTTTGATGAAAGTGAAAGAGGAGAGTGAAAATGTTGGCTTAAAACTCAACACTCAGAAAACTAAGATCATGGCATCTGGTCCCATCACTTCATGGCAAATAGTGGGGAGACAATGGAAACAGTAACAGACTATTTTTCAGGGCTCCAAAATCACTGTGGATGGTGACTGCAGCCATGAAATTAAAAGGCACTTGCTCCTTGGAAGAAAAGCTATGACCAACCTAGGCAGCATATTAAACAGCAGAGACACTATTTTGCCAACAAAGGTCTGTCTAGTCAAAGCTATGGTTTTTCCAGTAGTCATGTATGGATGTGAGTTAGACTATAAAGAAAGCTGAGTGCTGATGAATTGATGCTTTTGAACTGTAGTGTCAGAGAAGACTCTTGAGAGTCCCTTGGACTGCAAGGAAATCCAACCAGTCAATCTTAAAGGCAATCAGTCCTGAATATTCCTTGGAAGGACTGATGCTGAAAC